>MIQA02005488.1:0-17917 GCA_001887855.2 Sclerospora graminicola | reverse complement strand
ACACGTCACCGACCAGAGCAGGATTTTGATCCGCCTTGATCTTGAAGTGTCAATAAAACGCGTTATCTATCAGCCGTTGGTACCTCATTTTGTGCAGTTGATAAGGCCCTGCCCTCGGGACCGGGTATTTGCGGGTTCGAGTCCCACCATTGACGAAAATTGAAAGTCGGATAGAGTCGGGGTCCAAAAGTGTAATGAAATGAGGCCCTTACAGCACCGCGCTTGACATGGCTTACACCACCCTCTATAGGGTCAGGTTCTCTAAATATTCTCTATCAGCCGTTGGTAAATCTGCGGAGCATTCTTTAGGCCGAACGGCATCCGGTTTCACTCGAACAACCCGAAGGGCGTCACAAACGCAGAGATTTCCCGTGCACGATCGGTCATAGAGACCACCCAGAATCCGCTAGCCATGTCCAATGAGCAATACCACAAAACTGTATCCAAATCCTCCGGCAAGTCGTTTATCAACGGCATCGGGTAAACCGTTAGCTTAGTCAGCCGGTTCACCAGCCGGTAGTCGATACACAGCCTTATATCCACCCCATTCTTCTTAATAATGATTACAATGGGCGAAGCCCATGGCGAGGTGGACGGCTGAATTATCTTGGTGGCCAGCAATCCCTTGATAAGCTCCGACAGCTTTTCCCGATACTGGGGGGCGGCTCCGCGGCATCTTTGTGCAACCGGCTTGGCGTTTCCCACATCAATGTCGCATACCGCCCCATGGGCGGCCGGAGGAAGTGCGTTTCCTGGTCCAATCAGCAGATGCTTTCGTTTCCATATGATATCCTTCAGCCTGCTGATCTCTTCCGGGGTGTTCACATCCGGGTGTCCCACTTGTAGATCGTCGATAGTGACTGCTGGGGCGCAGGGGGTTACCTCAGGTAGCACCGCCATCTGATCTTCCATGCCTTCAACATATAGCTCGCCCCCTTCATGAATGCAAACTTGGTCAGCCTCGACTAATTTGGGATTCTGATCGGCCGGCTGGGTCGATCCGCCATCATCTCGGTCATCAAACCATCCGGCATCGGGGGTGACCGCCAATGAAACTCTGCCTTGTCCTTTCCCCCGATTCCGTCGCCCGTCCGTCTTCACCGGGTTGGGCAAAACCAGTTCAGCGATCGGGGCATAGTTTTGGCCAATACGTTCAGCCTGATCCGGCGACGGCCGGCTCCGCGTCGATATTATAGAAGGGGTCCGGTACTCGGGTTTAGCTACCATTGGCGTCTGACCTTCTTCCAATTCTTCCTCTTTGCTGACCAAATCGGTGGTTGCCTAAAAGGCCAGGTTTTGCCACTCGATATAGCGTCTTGAGCCAATAGTGACATAGCCCGGTCGGCGGGGTACCTTGTCCTCGGCCAGCCACATTCCAATGATCACGTCTTCATGCAAGGTGGGGGGCTTTTCCGAGATGTTGGTCACGTTTATAGAGCTGAGATGACCATCTCCTTTGACAAACGAGGGTACCCAGCACTCGCCTTTTGTCAGCCATAACTTACGCCGCCTGTCGTGTGGTCGTACCATTACTTCCATCGCTTTCCCCCCTGGCACCTTTACAAACTGACCTAACTTAAGGAACTGGACGTGGGCGCCATATAAGGGCCGCCGACCGGCGAGCTGGATCTGCACCTCATCCGGTAACGTCAATGTTCCATGCGGTAGATCCAACCGTATGCCGGCTGGGACCATAAGGTCCATACCCAGAATTGCATCCTGCCCAGCCAGCTTACCTACCCAGGCGGTAAAGTAATACACCAAAGACCCAGCCAACGTAATCTTAACTCTTGTTCTGCCTTGGGTCATGTATAAACTCTCTCCAATGCCGATGCATTCCTGCCGCTTCGTCTCGTCTATTTCACACCCCACCTTACGAGCAAAGGTGGTGTCAACGATAGACACTTCTGCGCCAGAGTCAAACAGCATGGTAGCCTTCTGGTTATTGATTTTGCCATCCGCCTTGGCTTGCTTGAACCACTTATCCGGTGAATGGTATTTCCAATAACCTCGCGACTCGCCGGGTAACAGGTTCAATTCCATAAGCACTTCAGACCGAGAATATTCGTCCGTCCGTATACTGCTCACCAGGAAGGGGTCAGCCGTGCTGCCCGGGGACCGGATGACGTAATCGTCAAACTTACATGTATTGTCGGTTACGCTTTGCTTTGCTTCTTGATTATCCTCCTTACCGACATATGCATATATACTAACACTAGACCGCTCGGCTCGAACCAGATTCCAACCTGGCGAGCGATCTAGTTTAACATATTTTCCACCCCGGGCGGCAACATTCCAGCATGATTGGTCGGAATGTACCACTTCTTCATCTGGTTGTAGAATTCTTCAATAGGACACAGTCCCGCCTCGTGCACTTCTCCGAGAGTCTTGCAGGTGAACAAACAGTGTTCTGCTGGAGATCCTTTCCTTTCGCACTTCTTGCAGGTCAGCCGCTTCCAACAGCTCCGGTCGTCATGCTTGATGGACCTACAGTGGGTACATTTCCGTCTGGGGTAATCCTGGTCAGTTCGAGCCGGGAAACCCTTCTGTTGGCTGGACCCAGCTGGCGGCCTGGATGGCTGACTGGCTTCTGCTGAGAACAGGTATCGTTACTGCTCCTCCACTGACTCGCCCCCAGATCGCTGATACTCCTCTTCCGAGCTGGTCGCGTCTGACTCTCGGGCAACCATGCGGACGGCTTCCTTGATCCGTGTTAAAACGGGACTTGAAACGGCCGGTTCCAATTGCCGCCTTGGGGCCTCGCTTCTTCGCTCTTAGATAGGTACGCAGCGTCAGTTCCAGCTCCGTGGTGTTCTTCAATCGCAGTAACGCTAGCTGGTCCGCCAGCTCCCGATCGTCCAACGTGCTGATAAAATGTTCCACATGTTCACGAGCGGCTTCCGGCCGGCTGGCATCTTCTTTAACCGGGATATTCGCCCTCATGCCAGCGACATTTAAGCGATGGAGATACTCCAGGGGGGTCTCATCCGCCCGCTTCTTGGTGTGGAAATATTGCCGAGTCGCCGATGTTCCAGATCCACAGTATTGTTCCTTGAACGAACCGACGCATCTGCCAATCCCTTCCAATTAACTCGGACTTCCCGGCTTAGCTGTTGGATCCAGGTTTTTGCCGGACCTTTCATCAAATCTCCAAAGATCAGACACTTCTCATAGTCCGACATCCGGTCTCTGAGAAATGCCGACTTCGTCTTGCTCAGCCATCCTCGGGCTTGGTCCTCGTCCGTGTCTCGTTCAGTGTAATCTTTTAGCTCGGACGTGGCAGACATTCGCACCCTCGTAATCGCTCCCGAATCCGAATCAAACGCTTGGGCCGAGGCCATGTGGGCTCGGCGAGCCATCCCAGGTCCAGGTCATCCGGATCGTAGTGGTACTTGACCGACTTGACGGATTCCATATCCACGTCGCTGAGAGACAGCTTCCTATTCGTTGGTCGACGTCCGGTCCGGCGACCTGTCTGGCGGCTCGGCGGGGCGGCATGAGGTTCACTCTCCTTGGACTGCACCGACTCCATGTCTTCGTCACTCGGCTCCCTCGCATAGTACTGGACTGGTCCGGGGGTCTGTGTTCCACGACAAGCCGGCTGGTCCGGTGACTTCGGACTGCCGCGGCTGGCACTCAGCCGACGTTGCTCTTCCAAATATCGTTCCATCATCGCCGAAATCATGTTTTGCAGGTGATCCGGCACTTGAAGGCTCTTTTGGGGGTCGGCTTGAGGGGCGACTTGGGGGGCGGCCGGGCTGCCAGATCGACTTTCCTTTTTGATCCGCCCATCCGCGTCTTCCTCCTTCGGCTCTGGATCCGCCGTCGCCGTCCGGGCCTGTACGCTATACTGACTGGATTTCATCCGCTCAGGCGTATCCGGATCCTCACGGCCTCCAAGTCTCATGGCCGTCGCCACACGCGCTGCTCCTCTTGGGCCAAGCGTCATACGGGTAGTTCCCACCGATGAGTCGGATTAGTCCCCTTCTGAGGGGGCAGACTCGTACTGAGAATAACCCGAGTGTATCCCGGCCGGTCTGCTTGCGCCCGGCGGCGTGGACGGCGCCACTCCAGTCGTAGCTGTCATCTTCTTCGACGGGGAACAGCCCACTAACGGTAGCAAGCGGTCGTGCAGTGCGCTGGATGCCTCCTTCAACTTGTCCACTTTCAGCTCGAAAAGATCGTTCGGATCGAATACGCCGGTATTAATGCCGGCTTGTTTGAGTTGATCTAATAGTCCTCTAATAAGGGACACGTGGCCGTCTGAGAGGGCTGGGAGAGAGACGTGATCATTTAATCCGCCTAGGATTTTCGGCCGTGTTATTTTCAGGACCTTTTCCGTCCGCAAGAACTGCCCCAGCTCGTGAAGATGGCGGGCACGCTCCAGATCGGTATCCGTAACCTTCTGTGATAGGCCGTCCAACTTTTCTTCTTCTTCTTCAAAACGCGGCCTAACTTTGTGGGTTGGATAATCCGATTCCTGCCAATCCGGTCTTTTTAGGGGTAGGTGACCCGGATCGTGACTTGATCCTGATCCGGCCAGCTCCCACTCCGGTCATATCCGACTTCCGGTTCTTCTTTCTTAATTTTTTCTTCTTCGATATCCATAATATGCATTTGTTTGTTAGGATCATGGTCGAAACCATGATCCTTCCTCGGACTATGGTGACTTGCAGCATAATACGATCCGGCTCCACCCGGGGTATAGCGGCCGGCACTACAGGGAGTAGTACCGTAATTCGGCACAGTACCGTAATCCGCCCCCGGCGGAGCCTCTAGGGGAGTATCTTCTTCTTTAATGTCGACCTCGAAATCCCCCAATCCGAGTCGACCATCGCATCGTTCCATCTTCAGCAGCATTGGGGGCGATATGCCTTCCCCCAATGTACCCGACACAACATCGTCAACAAATTTGACAGGTTAGGTCTTTCGCCTACTTTGGTGATATCCAGAGTCACCAAAAGATCCCTGCACGCGCACCATTGTGGTGTAGTCGCTCTCAGAAATTCTTCCTGAGATGCGAACACCCACCGGGGGGCCCAGGCGACTGACTGTTGGAGGGGGTACTCCGTCCATCCGAGTCATGATCCGATCCGGCATCCAGCCGGCTGGATCGGTCACTTCCATCACCTTGGTTGCGACGACTTGGATGATCCATGTTCGAAAAGCTCACCTTGTGTACCCGTCAGCACTGGCGGTTGCGCCTTCTTGATAGACCCTAGGGCGAAAAGTGAAAAGTATTTCGAATAAGGAGATGAAGGTTAGGACTAGGGGTAGCTCCTGGGCGGAAATCGTCCCCGGGGAGCTCGATTGGCAATATACTTGAAGTTTGTATACGGGGACGGCTGGACCGAGAATAATCGATCGGCCAGCTAAACCAATGACAATGAAGGGGTAATGTGGGGAAGCGATCGGAAAATATTGGGACTGAAGTGGACCACACATGGCCGTTGATTGGTGACGATAGAACACCCATCAACATATGACGGTTGATGGGTGGGAAAAGGTTGATCACGATTAAGAAGAAAAGGTGGTGGCCAACGGATATTTACGACGTGGAAGAATCAGCCAAGTATGGTCGTTAAGCCCAGTCCCAGGCACTGGCGGAATGATGGAGATCACGATCACGATCGTTGTCACAGTCACTAAGTGGAGTTCTCGTGGATATAATAAGAAATAGTGACTGTTGACATGACATACCAAGGGCAGGTGACCAGCCGATCTCTGAATGGTATAGTGGTGGAAGCTGGCTATGATACGAAGTTACAGCCTGATCGGCTTGTCATGCCCAAAGAATGAAGATCAAATGATGAATGAAGATCGGGCAGGTGGATTAACAGGTTGTATGAGTGATGTGAACCTTTGGTTGGTCCGAAGATGACGTGGCAAGGCCTGATCAGGCCTGATCAGCCGAGATCAGTGTGGTATGGTTGTCCTGACGGGGTATTAAGATCGGAAGTGTGGTTTGGAAGATGAATTGAGTCGTGATGATGATGACCCAGAGCGTTCCCGAGGTGATCAAGGGCTGATCAGCCTGATCACCACCTGATCACTTGGTCGATCACTATGGCGATCGTGATCAGGGCCGATCAGCCTCTGATCAGCGTTGATATGCAAGGGCAAGTAAGTTCTCGGTTTGGTCGGACTATATATGAAGTGAACAAGTGCTGAAGAGCAGGTCTCAAGTGGTTTCAAGGTCGTTTGTTGAAGATCAGGATGGGTTGAAGATCTTCTGAAGAGTCGGGTCATGATCAGGGCAGAATCGGTACAGGTCAGCTTGAAGGTGCAGCCAGGATGGGCAAGAGAGTGTTACGCAACCGTGCGACGAAGTAAATAGGTTCGAAGTAAAGGTCAGACATGAGTTGAGGTATGGTACACAGGTATAGGACACTGCATATATAATAACAGGTTTAGATTTTCCCCCTAAAACAAAGAGTCGCTCCGCCACGTGTGCGGTCATTGGGAGCACAGGGTTGATTAGTCCCCTCTTGTTCATCTATTTCCCGATTAAGACGCGCTTAGACGCATTTTGGCTTACCGGAAGACCCCCGACGGGTTTGTTTTAGGTGATCGAACCTCACCCGCAACACGCACGTGTTTGGAACACGTTAATAATATTGGTAAAGGTTTTGTGGAGATAACGTTTGTGGATTACTGTGGAAGATCGTGGATTGATCGCGTTTTCTTGGTTTCGTTATATCTCTCTCTCATTGGCTGGCCTGATCAGACGAACTTTCCTGATCAGTGCCTAGATACTGAATAAGTGTCGACCCCAACCCGTTCTCCGGTGAAGATTTCCACCCGAGGACACCCCCCGTCTCGAGAAGGTCAAACCCTCCGACCTGATCAAGATCATCCTTTTCGTCACCGAGTCCACCTAAGTGAGTGTAATCAGCCCCGATCGACGGGTACACAAGGTGAGATGAAGATAAACATAGATATGAAGACCGGCCAGACGGCCGGGAGGATCAGATCAGTCATCATAGTGGTGATTCATCTGATTCCGATGCTGATCAAGATCGACGGAGTACCCCCTCCGATAGTTGGTCGTCCGGGCCAGTGGGTATCCGGATTCCGCCCAAGACTTCGGTCATGGATTTGGAAATCGGCTCCACCACAATGGTGCGCGTGCCCGGATCACTTGGTGACTCAGGATATCACCGTGATTCCTTTGATGATGAAAAAGATGTGAAAATCAAAGTGGAGGAAACTTTTTCGGGTGTATTGGAGGAAGGCGTATCGCCTCCGATGCTGTCCATATCTAAAGGAAGCGATGATCGACCTGGTCTGGTGGAGTGCCAGGTCGAGATTAAAGATGAAATAACTCCCCACATGGCCCCGATCGGGGCCGATCTGGGTTATAGTAAAGTTGACTATAACCCGGGAAAGGATCGAGGTGTTAACCTTGATCCTATGCATAAGAAGAAAATGGAAAAAGACAGAAAAAACATGGGGGCGGATCATTGTGATCCACCTAAAAAATATGTGAAACCTAAACCGAAGATCTTCGAGGAAGACGAAGAGAAGATCGAACCAGCCGAGAAGACCACTGTCCAAGATGTGGAACGACTGTTCTATCTTCGAGAGTTTCACAAGTTCCTGGTTACCAACCCAGTGATGAAGATCATTAAGCCTAAGATCATCGGGAAGCTTGAAGGTCGAGCGACCCGGCCGGTGATCACAGGCAGTCAACTTGATCTGATCAGGAACCTCTTGGCGCAGATCGACGAGGTTGGCTTCACTACTGGTGCCTTCGACGCGAATATGCTATTCGATCTGGATCAAGAGACGATCAGAGAATCTATGACCACCCTGTATGATCATCTTGCCTCGTTACTAGGGGCGAACCCAGTGGTTCAGTCGCCGATCGCGGATCCTTCGCACCGATCACAGTTGGTGGAGTATCCTATGGATATCGAGTCGATATATCAATCGTCATCACAATCTGGAGCGGCATCCACCGACTCCTCGGTTGGGATCACACGTATGACGTTGGGCCCGAAAGGGATCCAGCAGATCGACCCCAAGACCGAGTCGCAGAACAGGAAGAGAAAGCCTGAACCTGGTAGAGTCGGATCGGACGATAGTTTCGAAGACGCTCAGGAAGTGCCACAGGCTAGTCCGACCTCCAACACTGGTCATACCAACATGCCGGAGGTCCCAGAGCAATTAAAAGCCATGTTCGCGACAATGATGAACCGATTTGCGGGTGATCAATACGGATTGCCTCAGTATACACCTGGACAAGGACAACCATGACGATCGGCACCGAATATGAACCAGTCTGCTGGGAAATCGGTTAAGAGACCCGTGGATGTGGAGATGGAATCAGTCAGATCAGCCGGAATCGTTCGTTCGATATGCCAGGCCGATCAAGAGGGCCGATTTCACCGATCACCCCCGCGGAGTGATGTGGACATGGAGTCGGAGGGCGAGATCAGCCAACATTTCGATCCAGATGATCTGGACATTGAGATGCCTCGTAGAGCGAATATGGCCTCCGCGCAGGCATTTGACAGTGAATCAGGAACGATCACCCGAGTACGAATGTCTGCGATCTCGGAATTGAAGGATTTCACTGGCAAAGATATGGATGACGATCAGGCCAGAGGTTGGTTAAGCCGGACTAAGTCAGCTTTTCTGAGGGACAAGACACCGGAAGCTGAAAGATGCCTGATCTTCGCTGATCTAATGAAAGGCCCGGCCAAGAACTGGCTTAAACAGCTAAGTCGTGAAGTGCGTCTGAAGTGGCCTCGGTTGTGTGAAGAGTTTGAAGAACAATATTGCAACTCGGGGGTGTCTGTCGCTAGACAGTACTACCACATGAAGAAAAGATCCGACGAGACGCCGATCGAGTACTTACATCGGTTGAATGTTGCTGGTCTACGCGCGAAAATGCCGATCAAGGACCCACGACACCCGGACATAGCCCGTGAACATGTCGAACACTTCATTGGAACTCTGGACAATCGCGATCTGGCTGATCAGCTAACCCTGCTCCGTATAAAGGACTCAGAACAACTGGAACTGACTCTGAGGACGCTGCAGCGAGCCAAACGTCGACAGCCCAAGGTCGAGGTAGGATCGAACCGGTACCGGTCAAAGCCACACCCTGATCAAGGCAAGATACCGGCAGCACGACCAGCCAGAGCAATTCGGATGATCACGAAGGAATCAGACAGTTCTTGTTCGGAAGAGTAAAGTGGTCAGTCAAGTCTAAGCTCGGACGAGGAACAGTATAGTCATAGCTTTACGACGGAGCCAGTGTATCGCCCGAGATCATCGATTAACGGCATGGATGGACGAAAACCTGGTGGGGTTCAACCTGATCAGGACCGATCTCGTAAGAAATGTGTGCATTGTGGGTCGACCGGACATGGAGATCGTGATTGCTGGAAAAGAATTACGTGTGGAAAATGTGATCGTAAAGGTCACCCTTCTGATCATTGTTTTTTCGTATGCAAAACTTGTGGGAAGCTTCACGACGCCGGTGCCTGCCCTATTGAAGAATTTTTTAATCTGATGCGCAAGTGGTATGTGCCGACTAAACATGCTGGTATGCTCCCACCAGATGTTGAGAAGATGTTAAACTAGATCGCTCGCCAGGTTGGAATCTGGTTCGAGCCGAGCGATCTACGTTCTGCATTTATGCATATGTCGGTAGCGGAGATAAGTTTGAGGAAAAGAAGATAACCGACAATACATGTTCTAATTCAAATTGCATCGATCGGTGTCCGATCTACAGTCTCAGAGTGGATGAATATTCCCGATCGGACGTGATCATGGAGTTGGATCTACTGCCCGGTGAATCCCGTGGATACTGGAAGTATCACTCTCCCGACAAGTGGTTTAAACAGGCTAAAGCTAATGGAAAGGTCAACAATGAGAAAGCCACTATTCTATTTGACTCTGGGGCGAAAGTCTCGATCATCGACTCCGCCTTTGCTCGTAAGGTGGGATGTCGTATAGACAGTACCCAGAGGCAAGAATGTGTTGGGATTGGCGAGAGCTCATATATGACGGAAGGTCGATCACGTGTGAAGATCACCCTGGCAGGATCCCTAGTCTACTATTTTAACGCTTGGGTTGGCCGGCTAGCCGGTCAGGACGCGATATTGGGGATGGATTCTATGGTACCCGCCGGTATACGGCTTGACCTATCTCATGGAACCCTGACTCTGCCGGATGAAGTGCAGATTCAGTTATCTGGCCGACGACCTTTGTATGGTACTCATGTACGGATGTTAAAGATGGGTCAGTACGAGAACATTGGGGTGTCCCGATCAGTCGATGTCATGATTCGGTCGAGTGATCGGCAACAGAAATTGTGGCTGACCCGTGGCGAACGTTGGGTACCAACGTTCGTTAAAGGTATCGGCCGATCAAGCTACATCAGAGTCACAAATATATCCGATCAGCCGCTGATCATCCATGAAGACATGATCTTAGGGATGTGGTTACCTGAAGGGAAAGTACCCCGACAGATCGGATATGTTTCAGTGGGATCACGAAGATACATTGAATGGCAGAATCTGGCTTATCAAGCCACCACGGACGTGATCAGTTACGAAGACTTAGTGGATGAAGATACCTCACCTATGGTCGAGAAGCCGGAGTATTCTACGCCGACCAAGCTGCTGATCAGGAGGCCATCGATCGAAGCGACAGGGGAAGGTCGAGTCGAAGAAGGTCCACAGATATTAAGTATAATAAGGCCCGGCTCACCGAAAATAACGGACCCAGCTTGCGGAAAGGACAGTGGAGAGTTCAAACACGATCATGAAGAAGAAAAGGAGGATGAACCAGCTGAATTCATTGCAGAGGAGGGTGAACCCGGAGTAAACCATCGGTCGAGTAACGTACAAGGGACGATTCAAGATGATACCGATCAGAAAAAGGTAGATCAGGTGGACGAGCAAGTGTGTATACACGAAGGTGGCGATCAGTACATTGAAGGTATCAAGAAGCAGATGGCCGTTTTGCCGGAAGTATCGCCCAATATGCCAGAAGTCACCATGGAAGATTTACAGGTCGGTGATCCCGAAGTGAACACTCCCGAGCAGATCGATCAGCTAAAGAAGATCATCTGGAAGAGGCGTCACTTACTGATGGGGAAAGGTAACGCCCTACCCCCAGCCGCGTTCGGAGCTGTCTGTGATATAGACGTGGGAAATGCGAGGCCGATCGCTCAGCGTTGTCGTAAAGTTGCACCTCAATACCGGGAAAAGTTATCCGATTTGATCAAGGGTTTGTTGAGCACAAAAATCATCCGACCATCAACATCGCAGTGGGCATCACCGATCGTGATCGTAATAAAGAAGAACGGAGTTGATATTCGATTGTGTATCGACTATACAATGGTGAATCGCCTCACGAAGTTGATGGTCTATCCGATCCCCCTGATCAATGATTTATTAGAAGATCTGGATAAAGTTTTATGGTTTTGTTCGCTGGATATGGCTAGTGGTTTCTGGGTGGTTTCGATGACTGATCGCGCTCGAGAGATCTCGGCTTTCGTTACACCTTTTGGGCTTTTTGAATGGAATCGGATGCCGTTTGGATTAAAGAATGCCCCACAGATCTACCAGAGGCTGATCGACAATGCTCTCTATGGGTATTTCCAGATCAGTGCTGATCGGGAAGCCACTGATCTACATGATGTGTTTACGGAAGGTGAGCCAGACCAAGATCAGGGCCGATCAGTATTGGGAAGGCGATCATATATAGATGATATCTTGGTCACGGCAACATCCTGGGATATGCTATGCGATAAGGTCGAACGACTCCTAGACACCTGCGAGCGTTGGAATTTGTCGATCAGTGTGGTCAAGAGTTTCTGGGGTCAGCCCAAGGTCGCTTACCTCGGCCATAACGTATCGATCCAAGGATTGGAAGCAAATCCGAAAGATCTAGCCGCTCTCAGTAACTTACCTTTTCCCCGATCGTTGAAGGCCATGCAATCCTTCCTCGGATCATTGAATTATTATAGCAGATTTATCGAGGACTTCTCGATCTACGCCGCTATACTTTATGAATTGAAGGAAGTTGATTATCATGGCCTGAGAGAACGTGATCGGATGGGAGGATCACCAATTGGGACTGATCACGAGGTTGAAGCTACTGAAACGGATCTCGAGATTGGATCACCAACTGATCGAACTGTGCCAGGGTCGGAAGATCACATGAATCGCGCTATGGTAGCCTTCAGTATGTTAAAGGCGAAGATGATCTCGACGCCGATACTGAAACACTTCGATCCGGAGAAGATTCCCGTGGTGATCTTATATGCTAGTAAATGGGCAATATCGGCCGCACTGGTCCAAGATCACGATGGGGTTTATTGCCCGGTGACGTTCACAAGCCGAACATTAAAACCGAATGAAGTTAACTATGGCATTGTGGATAAGGAAGTGCTAGCGTTATTACGTGTGTTGGATGTTTGCTATTCTATGCTGGTAACTAGATCAATTAAGGTATTATCCAAACGATCTAGTCTGGCGTGGTTACTATCCGCGAATGGTTTAGACGGAAGACTGGGGCGATGGGCAGCGGTGTTATCTCAGTGGACTTTGGAGATCATTAAGTGCACCAAGGGCGAAGAAGAAATTCTTGGGACGCTGGCGGCCAGCATCACGCCCCGATCAGAAGTCGATGAAGCCCTGATCGAGGTCGCTCCTTGGAAGCAACCACGTGAATCGATCACTATACCCCCACCGATCGTCGGCTCAGAAGAAGATCTGATCGTTGTGAGTTTCGACGGATCAGCGAGTGTGAAGAAAGGTGTAGGGGCGTATAGCGCGTTGCTATGGAAACTGCCAGAGTGGACTGTTATATCAGCCGGTTCAGATTATACTCCAGGTATCACGGTCAATGAGGCTGAATATCGTGGTCTGCTGCTAGGTTTGGATCTCTTGCAAGAGCAAAAGATTGGAAGAGTAATTATATGTGGAGATTCAAACCTAGTGATTCGGCAGATCACTGGAGAGATCGACTGTAAGGCGCCGCGTTTGAAACTACTGAATGATCGCGTTATGAAAGCTTTACGTGGGTGGCCAAGACATGATCTTTTGCATGTGAAACGTGATTGGAATCGGAGTGCAGATCACTTAGCAACTATGGCTATGCGTGATCAGGCCGGATCGATAATCACTGATCAAGCGCTGTTGGAAGAACTGGTGGAGATCAATAGGCTGCCGGAGCTGATCCGTGTGGAAAATGAAAAGGAAGCAGCCCAGATCTTGATCACGACGAGATCACGAACCAGATCACCACCCAACAGATCACCCTCTCGCGAAAGCCTGGCAGAGGAAATAGTACAAGAGATGCGGATCGAAAGAATTCTCAAGGCTCAAGACGAGGAAAAATGGATCGGTGACTTGAAGGCGTTTCTAAAGGGTGATCTGGAGAAGCTGAGCCAGAGTGAGGCAAAAGATTGTGCCAAGATCGCGTCTAACTACGAGATCGATGAAAATGATCTATTGTTTTACTATGTACAAGCTGATCAGGCCGATGCGGATTTGGACCGATCGGCCAGACTCGTGATCCCGGAGACTTTACAAGCTGATATCTTACACCATTATCATGTTAGTTTGGAGGGTGGCCACCAGGGCGTAGGACGAACGTATCACAGGATCCGTAAACATTTCCATTGGAGAGGATTATATCGAAGTATACAAAAGTTTGTTGGGACATGTACGGATTGCGAAACTGGAAAAGGTATGCCAAATATCCGGGGGAGATCACCTGGAAATATCCAGGCGACCTACCCTTTCCAAGTGATCGCGATGGATCACATACCGTCCCTCCCAAAATCGTTCAAGGGCAATACCGAGTTGCTGATCTGGACTGATCTGTTCACGGAATTGGTGATCGCGAAAGCGGGATCTACTCGAACGGCTCAACAAGTCGCTTGCAGTTACGAAGAATGTGTGTTTCGACGGTTTGGAGCCAGTGAAGTGATCAGGCATGATCGTGAACCAGGTTTTATGGCCGAAGTGTTCCGATCTTTTAATCAGATGCTTGGCCAGAAACAGAGCGCGACCATGGCGTACCGTCCACAGGCGAATGGTAAAGCCGAGCGGATGGTACAAACGTTGACCAGGGCTATCAAGATGTATGTCGCAGACTCCGCGCAACAAGATTGGGATGAATATGCGGAGAGATTGGTGTTTGCATTGAATTCCTCTTTTGATCGGATCAGGGGAGATACTCCATTCTATCTGGCGTATGGTTGGGACCCCCGATCTACCATCGAGTCGGTGATCCCTGTTGGATGCACCCGAGGTCGAGATCGCGAAGCTCGTCGATGGCGTATGGGACTCCAACGTCACTACCAATATGCGCGGGAGCAAGTCAACGAACGATTGCGGAGGGCCATCCAAGAAAGAGCTGATCGGAACAATGATCAGGCCGATTCGCATAATATCGAGCCGGGATCAAGGGTTTGGCTTTACTTGGATTGCGTGAAAGAAGGATATGCCAAGAAGTTAGCACATCTGTGGCATGGACCGTTCCGTATAGCCGAACGGATCGGTGATCATGCCGCTTGGCTGATTACTGCAGGTACCGATTATGGAGTTTTCCCGATCGTCCATTTGTCGAAGCTGAAACTGGTTCGAGAATATCCTGATCGGCCTAAAACCAGGCTGTCATGCGATGATCAGCCAAGGTTTGACTTTGACGAAGCTCTCTTACCCGAAGACAGTTGGGAAAGAACGTTGGACCCGAACGAATTCGAAGTGGAGAAGGTTTTGGATACCCGATCAGGCAAGAAGACCCGTTTTGGCCGGACCCACCGTGAATATTTGGTTCGTTGGAAGGGTTATGGCGATCCCGAGTGGATAGATGAGCGTGATCTGAACTGTGGAGCGTTATTGAGAGAATTCGAACGTGATCGGGTGAGAAGGAATCGTTTTGAGGTGATGCAAACCCACGAGAGGGTAACCAGGAATCTCAATAGCCTGGGTTGACACATTGTGGCTGATCAGCAAATATGATGATCGGGCAAGTGGAGATCAGGGCGGTTGGACTGGTTTGGAAGAAACGGATGCATATACATATATATATTACTCAAGAATTATACCTGTACACATGAGAGCGATCGACCTACAAGATGGAAGTGATAGTGAGACATGAACAAGATTTACGAAAGTGGTACGAGAAGATCATCAAGAATTGTCGTGATATATTAGTGATTATGGAACACGAAATAGAGGTTGGTTATCACGACGATCACGGACCATATTTAGTACGCAGGCGAGAGATCTTGTACCCTGGATGATCCATGGGACTCGATCGGAACTGGTTTCGCCAAGGCTCATGCTGATCGGTCCAGAGCAAGCAATCACGCAGTGTGGCGACTGGAGTTATGTGCCCATAACCGGGATACCAATCCCCGCCGTCAGCCTTGAGTCCTCGCGATCCCGCTCGACGAACAGTTAAATGCAGGACGCCAGGGAACAGGAAAACGTCCAGATCACACTCGCCGTGCCGAATTCCGTCGACGACATAATCGCAAATCGTGGCCCAAGCAGCCCCGGCTTTGGTGCGACGACGCTTGCGAGCATGATGGTAGTGCTCGATCCACGCGTCCTTGCGCATCGCCGTCGTGATCGGGAAATGGTGAGTCACCTCCCATATCGCTTGCACGTGCTCTTGGTAATATAAAGCCAAGCGCCCCTGTAGCTCGACAAACCAAGGGCGATCAGGGAACATCAGCCCGGGCATGGGTGTCAGGAGGGCATCCCAGGGTGCCGAATCGATCATAAGTTCGATAGCACTTCTGGTCAGCAACCTTGGTTGCCACTGCTTGTCCTTGGGTGCCGGCGATCTGATCGAGAAGATCCAGCCTGGCGGGCGGGACCACAAGCGAGGGACGCTTTTCTGCCGCACTTCGAGAACCCGAGGCGTCAGATCCCAGACCTGATCACCACTCCAAGGTTTCCGTGTGGCCATGTGAGCGGAAGTCGGCTTCCCCTGCATAACGACATACAGATCCATGAACGGCTGGTTCGGATCGTAGCTGTAGTCGTTTTCTCTGATCGACGATCGATCCGCGGGAATGAAGACGCCCGTAAAATTGGGTGGCGGGGCGATCGCTGCCCCAGTGGTCGTCGGAGGAATGTCAGGATCAGCTTGAGCCGGTGGTTCCTCCTCGAGATCATCGTCATCGTCGTCATCTGACTCCAGCAAAGTAACGGCCTGGGCCAGCGAATTCACGCCCGAATAACTTGGTGCTGGCGTACGGCGATCAGTTCTGCGCGACCGAGCCAGAACAGACAACGTCCTCTCGTTCAGATCGGTTGATTCGTCATCCGATTCGACCACAAGACGTGATCGCTTGGCGGGAATCATCTTTTGCTTTGATGAACTGGTCTGCTTACGCTTCCCAGAACTTGAGGCCGAAGGCGTTGATCTTGGAGTCGCCGGTGGACGAGATTGAGATGACGCGGGAGCTTCTGAAGTGCTGATCACGGGCTGATCAGCACTACGAACAGGCAAGGAAGCGACGGAGGACGCGGGCGAAGGCGGGGCAAACTCGGGCGACTGTGGCGGTGTGCCAGATGGAGTCAACGAGCTGATCAACCCAGGAAGCCGTTGCAAGGCCGTCCGGACTGATCCTGAACCGGTGTCCGTTTTGTTCCACCTATCCATGGTTTGCACCGCGAGACTTTTCAGGTCAGCGTTATGCTGAAGCCAGGCGCGATCATCAAGCTCTAGGGTCTCAAGTTTGACCCGAGCGAGATTAAGAATCATGCCGGCAATTTTCAGCCACTTTCCGACTCTCGTCCAACCTCTTCTGTATATCAGTGCGGCCGATGCGAGAATCAGAAAGCTGTTTGGTCAAGAGCTGGACCTGCTCATCCGAATAGTGAGCCTCAATCTCCCAACGCTCTACATCCTCGGCAGTACGGATCCTGTCGTGCAGAAGCTGATCACGGTCGAGACGGTGATCATCGATGCGTTGCAGATGATCTACCATCTCGACCATCGAACTCTTCATGGCTTCAATACGTTCATCTGGAAGTTAACATGGAGAGTCAAATACGGATTATAAAAGGAGTGAATGAGATGAACGTACCCTGATTACGGATGGTGATAGCCATCGAGTCGATCAGCGACTGTAAGGAGGCGACGGTGTCCGAGGGCTTGGAAAGTCGAAGGGCAGCGAGGTCAGCCGACAACTGATCACGCTCCATCGTCACACCCTGAAAGCGCTCAGTCAGGTCCCGAAGTTCTTGGTCAAGCCGGTCATGATCTTTGCCAAGCCGATCGTGATATAGCCGGAGAGCCGACAGCTGGGTAGCCAGATCAGCGGAATCACGTGCCGAGGTATCAGCCGCGATCCGACGATCGGATAACTCAGCCGTAAGTGCCCGGTTGGTATCGTACAGAGAAACCAACTCGGGAATTGCACTTCGGAGTTCCGATCGTAGCCGACAAGCCTCCACGGGCCCCAACGTGAATGGGCCCGATCCATCTATCAGGCGAGTGAGCTGCTCCAAGGAACGGAGAGGGCGATCTGACGGAGGTCGAGCAGGAAGACTCCAAGACGGTCGATACGAAGCGAGAGCGGTTGTCGGACGGATGAGGCTGGTCGTGATCGGCGTAGAAGTCGTGATCGGGGCGATCGCAGGGGTAGCCGAGCTGGAGACGGAGGGCGAAGAAGCGATCGGGCGGGCAGCCGAAGAAGACGAAGAAGGAAGAGGAGGTTGGCTTGCGTCGGCCATGGTGATCACCAGAGAGGAAGTTCAAAAGTGAGTGAGTCGAACTGCAGTCGTTGTGCGGCTACAGTTAGTCTCAGGGGCGGCTGTGGTGAAGCGATCGGAAAATATTGGGACTGAGGTGGACCACACATGGCCGTTCATTGGTGACGATAGAACACCCATCAACATAAGACGGTTGATGGGTGGGAAAA
>MIQA02005487.1:0-12327 GCA_001887855.2 Sclerospora graminicola | reverse complement strand
ATATATGGTGAGTGGATCGTAAAATGATCCTGAATAAGCGAGGGTGCACTTTCTTTGGGAGTTCACGGCGGCCGTCGCTTTCTGATACAAGATGCGCAGTGAGTCAATAGATTCAGACAGCTGTTAGTAGCGATCCCTCTCTTGAATGAGATCGGCCTTCTCACTTTCCAGCTGGCTGATGTGGCTTTGGAATTGGAGGGCAGCCAGTACCTCCCGGACTCGGGCTTCGTCTGCCCGTTAATCAGCCAGTCGTGCGGTCAGAGATAACTCACTGTTTGCCTTCTCCAGGTTAGCTACCTGAGCGGTCAGGGCAGTGATTTGAGTTTTCAGGGTAGCCACCTCGGGCTGCCCTAGACGACGCCCGAGGCCACCAGACAGGGCGCTTAGGCAACCTACCGGGGGACTCGTTGGCCTCGGGGAATGACCCGACGACGAGTCAGTGCGGGTATCGTCGTGACCGGACATAGCAACGGCGGAGGAGTCGAAGTGCGAGAAACGTAGTGAGATCGTGCCTCAACCGTTGTGCGGATGCGACAAGACTCAGTGGCGGCTGTGGTGAAGTGACTTGGAAATTAACGGGCTAATGAGAAGTGATCGCACCCACCTGATTGGTGGAAATCTTGGTCCTAGCCGGCTGCCCGGACCTGCCAACATGGGACGTGGGCTAGTAGATGCTCGATGTATTCTCTGGCGGCCGAAGGTTGCAAGGCACGGAATCGAGCCAGGCGGGCGTGATATCGAGGGACGTGTAACCGGGCCAGCCATAGGTAGATCGGATGGCTATCGATGGTGGATAACCGAGGGATGGATGGTCTGAAGGATGTCCGCGCCTGAAGACGGCTGGGCCTTTGTGGAAGGCGGAAGGGACGCCGGAGGTGGACGCTAAGCTGATCAGGAAGAGTTGACGCCAGCAGCTAAGGAGGCCTAGAGGGATGGCTATCCAGGCGGAGCCGGATGGGTTTGGTGTGCGATACACCAAAGAGCATCCGGCCGAGCCGGCTGGGTTTAGTGTACTGTACACCGAAGAGCATCCGGTCGATCCGTCTGGGTTTGGTGACGTCACACAAAAGAGATCCGGGTGAAGCTAACTGGACTATTTCAGGTAAGACACATAACTATCCAGTCGGGCTTTTTGGGATAGGTTACACAAAAGGGAGTATTGGACATAGGGATAAAAATCAGTATACGTTTCGCTGTTTTAGACAAAAGTCGCTTTCATTGGTTCACAGCAGAGGGCTAACAAGGTCCCCTCTTGCTGCTATTGGTTTGCCCGGGGAAGGTTAAAGTAACCCACCGGAAGTCCCCTGACCGGGAGTCGCTGCGTCGTGTATACTTACCTCAGTCGCTCGTGTTTTGAACACGGTTATATCTCATATTGGAAAGTGTGGTAACGTTTTGGCCTACTGTGGAAGATTGTGGAGTTATATTTGGATTCCCTATTACGTACACGTTTGGATTTAACCCTTTATTATCATTGGTTTAGCTGGCCGATCAACTATTCTCGGTCCAGCCCTCGCAGTATACAAACTTCAAGTATATTGCCAATCCAGCTCCCCGGTGAAGATTTCCGCCCAGGAGCTACCCCTAGTCCTAACCCTCGTCTCCCTATTCGACGGACTTTTAACTTTTCGCCCTAGGGTCCATCAAGAGAGCGCAACCGCCAGTGCTGACGGGTACACAAGGTGAGCTTTTCGAACATGGATCATCCAAGTCGTCACGACCAAGGTGATGGGAGTGACCGATCCAGCCGGCTGGATGCCAGATCGGATCGAGACATGGATGGAAAGAGTACCCCCTCCGAACGTCAGTCATCTGGGCCCCCCGTGGGTGTATGCATTTCAGAAAGAATTTCTGAGAGCGACTACACCACTTCATCACTGGCGAGTGTAACGAAAATGGTTCTGGGGTCGGGACATGCTGAGGCCAGGGTGGCGGCCGGGATCCTGCCAATATTGGTTACGCCACGGATCCCGCTGGTCGATCTCGACAAGTGAGGCTTGGAGGGTGGTGGGTTACCTAATCCCGGATACCAGGTCCCGCCCTCAGCTGGCTCCCCGCTATTCGCCACCCGGCGATTAGCCAGGTTCAGCAGAATGGATTAAGGAATATGTCCACATCACATTGGCCAACTCGGATGTATTTCACGACGAAGAGACATAACTTGGTCCATCTCTCAGCCGCTCGGTTTCATCGTTGCTTACGGTCGACACGGTATCTGGCCAGAGCGAGAGTCTCACGTCCGGCTTCAGCGGAAATGAATAGGTAATGGGTGGACTCCCAAATGGATTGACCATGGTGGAAGAGATATCCCGCCCATGCACGACGAAGATCGGCGAACCAGCCGACATGAGACAAGCCCATATTGAGCATATTCGCCGCCAACACGGCCCACGGCTTGAGAGACAGGATAGCATCTAATTGTGCAAAATTGACTAGATCAGGACGCCAATCGGAAGCTTAGGGTGAGTGAGAGGCCGGAGGAAATACCTACAACGGTGGACGAGACAAATCCCGAGCGACGTGGGCGCCTGTGAGGTCTGCAATACGCAGTCATTTTAGCTGCACCTCAGATCAAGGGCGAGCCGCATTCAGTTCCGAAAAGGTCATGATTCTCCGGCGAGGGATCCAGAGTGGGGGGGGACTCTTTGGACGACTCTTTGGACTCGTTTTCATCCAGCAAAAAAGTATCCGAGGAGGTAACCTTTCGAAGTCCTTGGTAATAACTTCGTCGTCGTCCACATCGAGCAGGGTTGACGCCTCTTCTTCATCCGAGGAAGCGGTGGATGGCCCTCGGGGGGATTCCAAAGAGAACTGGAGAAGACGGAGGGCTAGGCAGGATATTGGAACATGGTCACGAAGGGGCGACTTTCCGGAAGCCAGCAAACTAGAAGCGGTCGGGCCCGGATCAGGGCTGGAGCCTGGCTAACCTTCTCCCCGGATCTTTGATGTTTCCGCCGACGAGGCGGACTGTCTAAGCCGTTTAGTTGCCGCTACAGGAGGAAGCGATGAAATCCTGCTGGATCGGCGTTTTCCTCTGTCTATCGGAGGGTCCTCTGGGGATGGTGAAGTTGCCGGCTGCGTACCGGCTGGTAAATAGTGGAGGGAGGGTCTCAGGAAGCATCCCAGATCTGGAGACGTGTGTACCGACGGTCCCCGAGCCTGAGGTGGACGCCTTTCCCTCGGATGATCCGACGCTAGCATCCGAGTCAGCGGACAGCGGTAAAGATAATTAGGCGGGAGAATCGGAACCGAGGCCGCAGGGGCAAGCTAAGTCGAGAAGGTTCTGGATGGCCCGCCGGATAGGTGCAGGGCCCTGCATCAGACGTGCCACCCTGGCACTCGCCTCTATTAGACGGGTTCTGGCAGCCTGTATCGAGGACAATCAGTCTGCACGACGCTTCATAAGGTCAGAAACCACTTGCCGGGATTTATCTACGCTCGACTGGGCATTCCTAGATCTGGCGCTGAAGTCCGGGCGGCGCGGATGTCGAATTTTCCAGCGCTTTCTTGCACTTTACCAGTTTCTTCAAGAGGTGGATCCGGTGACTCTCCAGCTGACCCAAGTTCACTTGTGATTTCTCCAGTCACTGAGAGAGACGGATATACTCCTCGTAGGGCTTCGTTACTTTACGGGAAGCATGGCAGAACTCGAGCAACAAGATACTAAAATGCATGATACTATTTTTTTGCAAGGACATATAGAGTGAGCGGGTGAGAAGGCAACCCCGAACAAGCGTGAACTCACTTACTTTGAGAATCCACGGTGGATGTCGCCTTCAGATACAGGATGCACAGGGAGTCAATTGAGTCGGACAGCTGCTTGTATCGGTCCTTCTCCCGAACGAGGTCAGCCTTCTCATTCTCCAATTGGTTAATGAGGCTTTGGAATTGGAGGGCATCTAGTACCTCCCGAACCCTGGCCTCGTCTGCCCGCTGATCGGCCAGTCGCGCGGTCAAGGATAACTCGGTGTTCGCCTTCTCCAGAGTGGCTACCTGCGCGGTCAAGGCAGAAATTTGGTTTCATAGGGTAACCACCTCCGGCTGCCCTGGGCGACGCCCGAGACCGGCAGATAGCGCTTCGGCAGCCTTCCGGTGGCCTCGCTGGCCTTGGAGGGCGATCCAACGATGAGTTCGTGTCGGTATCGTGGCAGGACATGAGAACGGTGGAGGGTTCAAAGCGCGAGATGCGGAGTGAGATCGTGCCTCAACCGTTGTGCGCTGCGACAAGACTCAGGGGCGGCTGTGGTGAAGTGGTTCTGGAATTAACGGGCTAAGGAGAAGTGAATGCACTCACCTGGTCCCAGCCAGTTGCCCGGATCGGCCATCATAGGACGCAGGATGACAGCTGCCTGGTGTACTCACAAGCGGCAGATTGGTGCAAGGCATGGAATTAAGCCAGATGAGCGTGATCAAGGGGCTGAGAACCGGGCCAGCCAGAAGTTGGCCGGCCGGATCAGGTGGAGCTGGATGGCCGTCGATGGTGGATATAAGTGACCAAGGGGCGGTTCGGCTATAGGATGCGCGTATAAAGGGCCCTGAGGGAGGCTACACCCCCGTAGAAGACGGATGGGACGCCGAAGGTGGATGCTTGGCCGCTAAAGAAGAATCGAAGTCAGTGGCCAGGTATGTCCAGGCCGAGGTGGATGGCTATCCAGGTCGAGCTGGATATTTTGGTGTACGGTACACAAAGGAGTATCCAGGTGGAGCTGGATGGTTGGTGTACGGTACACTCCTCTCGAAATTGGACCCGATCAGATGTCTTTATACTGATTCTGGGTGGATCCATCGAACCTTATCGCTTATCCCAGTTCGGTAAGGCTCATACAGCTTGCCACTTCACACATCAAGCTCTGGCATATACCTGATCTTCATATCCTAGGGCGGGGTCTAGTTATTCGACCGATCAGACCGAGATTTCTATATCCCACTCAACTTCAACATCTGGATCATCCATGACCCACTCCAATGACCGCGTTCTGCTGTTCTTGATATACCACACCATCATTGATGCTGCCCATCAGGTTTGTCTCGGCCGACCTGGTCTCGCATGTTCGCATGAACTCAGTCCAGCGCTCAATATCCAGATCAGACCGTGATATTCGCTAGTCCGTTAATATCTGGGACCAGGCGCGATAACGGTATCATCTTATTTCTTCACATTTTCGATGGCCCGTTGTCAACCATTTGTCATCCTTCCCACCCATCAACGGTCCCATCTTGATGGGTGCAATCGCCACCAATCAACGGCAATGTGTGGTCCACTTATTCCTGATTTTGTTGAATCGCTTCACCACAAATTTCTGGAGCGACTACACCACATAACAACAGCATGGGCGCCAAATGGATTTTTAGCTGTCGTCACTGCGCCAAACGACGACGAGGCCACTCCAAATAGACTAGCAGGTATTTGAGGTGTAGTCGCTTTCAGAAATTCCTTCTGAGATGCATACACCCACGGGGGGCCCAGATGACTGACGTTCGGAGGGGGTACTCCGTCCATCCAGGTCTTGATCTGATCCGGCATCCAGCCGGCTGTATCGGTCACTCCCAATACCTTGGTCGTGACGACTTGGATGATCCATGTTCGTAAAGCTCACCTTGTGTACCCGTCAGCACTGGTGGTTGCGCTCTCTTGATGGACCCTAGGGTGAAAAGTTAAAAGTCCGTCGAAAAGGGAAACGAGGGTTAGGACTAGGGTTGCTCCTGGGTGGAAATCTTCACCGGGGAGCAGGATTGGCGATATACTTGAAGTTTGTATACTGCGACAGCTGGACCGAGAATACTCGATCGGCCAGCTAAACCAAAGACAACAAAGGGGTAAATCCAGTCTTGTGCGTAATAGGGAATCCATATAACACTCCACAATCTTCAACAGTAGGCCAAAACGTTACCACACTTTCCAATAGAGATAAACCGTGTTCAAAACACGGGCGACTTGAGTTGATTATACGCGTCGCGGCGACTCCCGGTCAGGGGACTTCCGGTGGGTTACTTTAACCTTCCCCGGGCAAACCAATAGAAGCAAGAGGGAACCTTGTTAGCCCTCTGCTGTGAACCAATGACAGCGACTTGCGTCTTAGAAAGCGAAACGTATACTGATTTTTATCCCTATATCAAATACAACCTTTTGTGTAACCTATCCCAAATAGCCCGGCTTGATAGTTATGTGTCCCACCTGAAGTAGTCCAGTCAGCTCCACCTGAATGCCTTTTGTGTACCGTACATCAACCATCCAGCTCCACCTGGATACCCTTTTGTGTACCGTACATCAACCATCCAGCTCCACCTGGATACTCTTTCGTGTACCATACACCAAATATCCAGCTACCATCCGGCTGCCATCCAGCTCTACCTGGATACTCTGTCAATTACCGTAAACCAAATATCCGGCTCGACCTGGATAGTCATCCATCAAGGCCCACCTGGCCACTGACGTCGACTCTTCTTTAGCGGCCAAGCATCCACCTCCTGCGTCCCATCCGTCTTCTACAAGGGCCTATCCTTCCTCAGGATCCTTCGCACGCACATCCTTTAGACAATCCGCCCCTTGGTCATCCACCATCGACGGCCATCCGGCCCACCGGATCCGGACGGCCCACTTCTGGCTAGCCCGATTACAAGTCCCCTGGTCACGCCCATCTGGCTGGATTCCAAGCCTTGCATCGTCCTGCCGCTTGTGGATACACCCGGCAGCTACCAGCCTGCGTCCTATGGTGGCCGATCCGGGCAGCTGGCTGGAACGAACATTTCTACCAATCAGGTGAATGCATTCACTTCTCATTAGCCCGTTGATTCCCGGACGACTTCACCACAGCCGCCCCTGAGTCTTGTCGCAGCCGGACAACGGTTGGGGCACGATCTCACCTGACACAAGTATTTTCAATCCCTTTCACCCATGCCCCGATTTGGTATGTCTTCTGCCCAATTTCTGGCGATTTCAATTAAGCTGGTCTTCAAGCTAGCTTGAGGTCTCATCCGCCTGTGCTGACCATCTCTTGATATATTTCCAGTTCTGCAAGTCGACAAAGATAACATCTGTTGAGTTACTCTGGTCGACGATGACTCACCTTCCAGCGGGGTAGAAATCGCGGGCTCCGGATTCATCCCGTGTTCCTGACCTGGTGTTATCTTCGACTGACACACTTTTGATACGACGCTCCGCATTCATGGTCAGGTCTGCGGTGACCGGGACAGGTTAAGGGACACTGTTTCCTCCCTTCAGGCTGATCTTCGATCCAGTCAGGCCGACTCCGAAATTCTAGCGCAGAGATGCACGACTCTCTGTGCGATGCTGGATCGCACTGAGCCACGAATCTCCGAGGAGCTAAGGTGTAGCCGCCAGAAGGCCGCGGATGAATCAACCCGTCTTCGGGCTATTGTAGGCCAGCTCACTGACGCCCTACAACAGGTCGCTGCACCATATCTGCCCCCACCTCCGAAGTGGAAGAGCTGGGAAAAAGAATAGAGGTGCAGACGGCCCAAGTGGATAGCCTGGAACACATCCAGGCGGATGTGGTCTAAGCACTTGCCTCAGCCAACCGCCAAGCTGACGAAGCTATCGCCCGGATATCCGCCTTGAAACCGAGTGATTTTCGCCGGCAGGTGGCTGATCTCGAGGACCAGATCGCCAGCCTGACGAAAGAGAGGGACCACTCCGCATATTGGCGGACGTCGTCGAATCTCTCCGGGCTGCCAACCAAGAGTTAGTCCACCGCTCAAAACTCAGCGTAAGTGATTCGCCCACTCCTATTTCGTCGTTCTGGCTTACAATTTGCATGGCTATGTTGCTTCGTAGTCCAACAATTGGAACAGCTAAAGGGGCAATCCGCTGAAATTTCCGAAACATCCCAAGAGTTGTTGCATCTTCGCGGCCGGTACCACCAGTTGTCCCAAGAGCTAGACGCCACGCGGGATGACCGGGACCACCTGCGAGAATCCCATGCTCAAGATCTTCGCCATATTTCTTCTCTTGAGCAGCAGCTGCAAGAGGCGTACTCCAGGCAGCAAAGGCTGCGATCAGAGCATTTCCATGTTCGGAGAGGATATCATGACGCTTGTGACGAATTGATCCGGGCAGACCGTGTCTACGCCGCCCTGCTGGATAAGGAAGATCGGTTCAGGTCCCTTCTATGCGAACTGCAAGACCGACTCGAGGAGACTCGGATCCAGACTGCCCCCGTCCTACAGGCTCCTTCGTGTGTGCGAGAGGCCATCTTGACCGTCTTGAGTATGGTAGATCAATGGAAAGCCTCTCCGCCGAATCTGTCCCAGTCGTCTGCCTCGGCAGGATCGAAAACAGGAAAATGTCCAGCCAGCTCTAACCCATCCCTGTCCGGTTCCGCTCCGTCTTCGATCACCCCCAAACGGAGAAAAAGGGGAGAATCCTCCCTCCTGCACCAATGTTATTTGGGCAATTCGGCTAGTGAACGGAAACTTTAACTTGATTCGGACAGCGACTTTGATTCACTTACAATGGAGGCAGCCGCAGTATCCCCACTCGCTTCCTCGGCGCAACCTGGTTCTTCCCCTAACTCACCATCCGGCTCGGGAGCTGCCTCGCCATCTGGCTCGGACGCGGGTTCAGATCCGTCCTCCAGTGAGTTCGAGTACGATGACGATGAAGACGAGGACTACCTCAACCAGCAGGTGTGTGCCGCATTGTCCCGCTCTCGCGCGGACACCCGACGTCGCCTCTTGAGTCCTAGTAACCGAGCGGACTCTTATCCGGCTACCGACCAGGTCATTGATTACAGACCCCACTGCCGGCTTGTTTTGGCTCCGGAGAATACGATCCTGCTCATCCGTCTTTGCCTCCCAACGCCACCGTCACTTCGACCTTCTAAGACATCTCCAATCCCGAGACAGCTAACAATTCCCTAGATTCTAGGAGGAAGACCGAGACGAAGAACGGAAAAACAGAAAAAGAAGGAGCGGAGGAGGGGAAAGATAAGGAAGAGGAAAAAGAAGAGGAGATTGAGGACGACATCCCCGATCAGTGGCTGCATCTCAACCTGGAAGAATTTAGAGAATCTTCCTCCAAGGCCTCAGCCAAGATTCGACGGAGCTCTCCTGCCCCTGCGACGCCTCTTCCCAAGCTTCCGCTTCTGTGGTTACCCGGTGGACGCTTCCTAGGTGAGGATCTGTCCGACATCCAGCCTTGGCCGGTCGAGCAGCTAATAAACTTGAGTCTCGCCGATGTTTCCAGTTCCCAACTTGCTCACTCTTTATCCCACCCCTTTTCTGGATATTCCCTTCGTCTCTCAAGTCGCCTCCACCAACAGCTTGATGCCCCGACTTGATGAGGTCAGGTGCGGTTGACAAGCTAATGAAGACTAAACCTTGGGAAATCTTGGCCACCGAGATGCCAGATATGGAGCTTCCGTCCAGCCCGTGGTTCACCGACTTCCGAGCGAAGTTCCAAAAATTTGTTGCGGCCCATGCCCAGTCCATGTGGGAATCTACCCATTTTCTGTTCATCTTCGCGGAAGATCGGCGAGAAGACATGCCTCTCAGAATGTATTTCGCCGCCCAGAAGAATCGGCGTGGACGGGCCTCGGATGCGTGGGTCCGTTTGTGTGCGTTTGTCTAGGAGGGCATCAGGGATGGTGCCTGTGACCTGGACCTGTTCCTCTCCCCTTTTAAGCTCCATCTGGCAAACCGAAAAGTTGAAAAGAGCGGGGAATCGGCAGAGGGTGGAAGGGCCTAGGTGCTCCGGATCGGGCTACCTCCCTTTCCGAATCTTTGAAAACTATCGACCGGCAAGATCCTTGGCGCAATCAATATCGCAATCGGCCCTCCGATCATCCTGGATTTCAAGTGTCCCGGCTCCGCAACAAGTATAATCGTCCATAGTGATGGGCAACCTGACTCGTTTAACCCTTTCCTTTCTTTGTTCCCATTTTAATATACCCGTCCTCCGATAAATTACAAACAGTTCGTAGCATTTGTCATTACAGCGTACGATCAGCAGCAGCAACACAACTTACTCCATCCTACCCTTCGGCTGTTAACCCCGGTTGGTCGATGCCCGATCAGCTGAAGGCTTACCTAGAGGGATCTCCTGTCGCTACAGGGTGCCTCCTGATCCGGCTGGTTCTGGATATTCGTTTCCCAATCCTGGTTGTCTTACTCTTCTTCTCCAAAATGGTTGGATCCGGGTGGGTGGATTTCGCGCTTGGCGGCCTGTCCGATTATCTCCGGCAGCCTGTTCATTTCCACTAATTCACCTAACATACGCGGATCCGAAACTGTGATGCCGACTTGATCACGCATGGCGAATATGGCCAGATGGTCTGCACTATTGTTTCACTCTCGTTTGACATGTGACAATTCATGTACTGGCCATGCTGTGCTGACTGGCTTTCTTCCGCTCGGGCGTATCTGGATCTTCGTATCCTCCAAACCTCATGGCCGTTGCCACACGCGCTGCTCCCCTTGGGCCAAGCGTCATGCGGGTAATGCCTACATATGAGTCAGTTGAGTCTGCTTCTGAAGGGGCAGACTTGTACTGTGAGGAACCTGAGTGTAATCCGGCCGGTCTGCCTGCTGCCGGCGGTGAAGGCGGAGTCGCTCCAGCTGTTGCTGTCATCTTCTGCGACGGAAAGCAGCCCACTAACGGTACCAAGCGGTCGCGAAGTGCGCTGGATGCCTCCTCCAGCCTGTCCGTCTTCAGATCGAACAACTGGTTCGGGTCGAAAGCGCTGGTGTTGATGCCGGCTTGCTTGAGCTGATCGAAAAGTCCTCTAATGAGAGACACGTGGCTGTATGAGAGCAATAGGGAGAGTTTAATCCACCAAGGATTTTCGGTCAAGTTATCTTCAGGACCCCATTCGTCCGCAAGAACTGACCCAGCCCGCGAAGGTGGTGGGTATGCTCCAGGTCGGTGTTCGAAACCTACTCAATATGGTCAAACTCTATGGCAGTCTTCAACCATCCTGATTCCTCAAACGGCAGCCTGGAACTAGTTCAAGATCTGTCTCCCAGACACGTCCAGACCCGGACGGCGACGGCGGATCCAGAGCCAAAAGACGAAGACGTGGATATGCGGATTAAGAAGGAATCCTGAGCCGGCAGCCCAGCTGCCCTCTGAGTCACCCCTCAAGTGGATCCTCCGGCTAGCCCTCATGTGCCAGATCACCTTCAGATCATGTTTTTGGCGATGGTGGAACGATATTTGGAGGAACAACGTCGGGCTAGTGCCAGCCAGCTCATCGTGGGAGTCGGGTGCCCGATCCAGCCCAATATTATGCGAGGGGCCGACAGATGAAGGCATGGAGTCAGTGCAGTCCAAGCAGAGTGAGTCCCGTGCCGTCCCGCCAAGTCGCCGGCCAAGTCACCGACTTGGACGGCCAGCAAATAGGAAGTTGTCCCTCAGCGACGTAGATATCGAATCGGTCAAGTCAGCCAGGTGCCACTATGATCCGGATAACCTGGATCTGGGGATGGCTTGCCAAACCAATATGGCCTCAGCCCAAGCGTTCAATCCAGACTCAGGGGCGATTACCAGGGTTCGAATGTCAGCCACGTCCGAGCTGAAGGATTTCACTGGACGGAACATGGACGATGACCAAGCCCGAGGATGGCTGAGCAAGACGAAGTCAGCATTTCTCAGAGACCGGACGCCGGACTATGAGAAGTGCCTTATTATCGGAGACTTGATGAAAGGTCTGGCTAAAAACTGGATCCAGCAGCTCAGCCGGGAAGTTTGAGACGATTGGAGGGAGATGGTTGAAGCTTTTGGAGAGCAATATTGCGGATCGGGAATGTCAGTAGCGCGCCAGTACTTCCACACCAATAAGCGGCCAGATGATATCCCTCTGGTATACCTCCATCGTCTGAATGTCGCAGGAAGAGGGCGAAAATACCGGTTAAAGAAGATGACATCCGGTCGGAAGCTGCCCGAGAACATGCGGAGCATTTTATCAGCACGTTGAACGACCGGGAGCTGGCGGACCAGCTGGCGCTGCTGCGATTGAAGAATACTACGGAGTTGGAGCTGACGCTACGGACTTATCAAAGAGCGAAGAAGCGAGGCCCCAAGGCAGCAGTTGGAGCAGGCACGTTTTAACCCGATCAAAAAAGCCGGCCGCCATCCACCAGGACGGCCCGAGCCGTCCGCATGGTGGCCCGAGAGTCGGATGTGACTAGTTCGGAAGATGAGTATTAGCAGTCTGGGGGCGAGTCCGAGGAGGAGCAGTACCGGTATCTGTTCTCGGCGGAGTCCAGTCAGCAACCCAGGCTGTCATCTGGGTCCAGCCAGGAGAAGGGTTTTCCGGCTCGAACTGACCAGGATTATCCCAGACGGAAGTGCACCCACTGTGGATCCAT
>MIQA02005486.1:10958-21854 GCA_001887855.2 Sclerospora graminicola | reverse complement strand
CTTGCGTCTAAGAAAGCGAAACGTATACTGATTTATCCTATATCCAATACTCCCTTTGTGTAACCTATCCCAAATAACACGGCTAACTCCGACTTTGTACCTGGAACTGATTTGGAGCCGATCGGCTCGGATCATGATCAGCACAGCGATCAGCATAGTGATCGGGCCAGTGATCAGGGCGATCAGCCCCAGATCACCTCGAAACACCTCAGGGCTATCACCACATCGACATTGCCACATCACTCGACCATATTCTTGACCTTCATTGCATGTTGGGCCGTCAGGGTCGCACCGACTCAGCACTTCTCGTGAAATTGGACCCGATCAGACCTCCTTGCGTTAATTCTGGATGGATCCATCAACTCTCACCGCTTGCCTCAGCTTTATAAGGCTCGTACGGCTTACCACTCCATATATCCGGCTCTGTCCTGTGCCCGATCTTCATATTCTAGGGCGGAATTAAGTGACTCGGCCGATCAGGCCGGGGTTTCCATATCACACCCAACTTCAACATCTGTACCGTTCATGACTCATTCCGATGACCGAATTCTGCTGTTCCTGATATATTACTTCGTCATTGATGCCGTACATCCAGTTTTTCTCGGTTGATCTTGTCGTGCACGTCTACGTGAACTCCACCTGACATCCAATATCCCGATCGGACCGTGACATTCGCTATTCCATTAATATCCAGGACCAGGCGTAATAACGGTATTCGGCTTAATTCTTCACACTACAACAGCCCGTTGTCAACCGCCTTTCATCGTATACGGAATCAGCCTGTCCCATACATCAACGGTCCTATCTTGATGGGTGTTCCCATCGTCACCAATCAACGAATATGTGTGGTCCACCTTATTCTTAACTTTTTGTCAAATCGCTTCACCACAGCCGCTCCTGTACGCAACCGCTGCCGCGCAACGACTGCAGTTCGACTCATCCATTTCCAAATCTTCCACTTAGTAACCATCCATGTCCGATTCGAATCGGCCTCCTCTTTCCTTCCCTGCCTCCCCAGCCAGCCTCTGGGGCCAAGCTCAGCCAGTTCTGCGACTTCCCCGATCTCGACCACCGCAACTACGATCACGACCAGCTTCATTTCTCCGACGACGACTCTGACTTCTTTTCGCCCGCCCCTAAGTTTCCCTGCTCGGCCCTCTCCGAGCCGCCCCGTTGGCTATCTAGAGCAAGTGGCTCGTTTGGTGGAGGGGACGGGCCCGCTCATGCTGGGTCAGATGAGACTAGCCGACTGTGATTGGGGCTCCAGAGCGCAATTCCTGAATTGATCTCCCTGTGCGAGGCTAACCGGCTGCTTCGTGCCGAGTTGCTCGATCGTCGGGTCATCATAGATCGTCTGGAGCGCGATTCCGCCGACCTGGTACATCAGCTATCAACCTTACAACTGGATCGCGACAGGCTTGACCATGATTTGCTGGATATGACGAACCGCGTCCAATGCTTAACAGTTGAGCGATATCAATTGTCCGCTGATCTTGCTGCCCTGCGCGTCTCGGCGAAACCTTCCAACACTGGTGCTTCGCTGCAGTCGATGATTCGCTCGTTGTCTATCACCGTTCGTGATCAAGGTATGTCTAACCTATCCGCTTCATCCATAATATGTATATAACTTTTCTATCCTAGTTTTTAGATGAGCGCATCGAGACTATGAAACATTCGATGATCGAGATGGTGGGCCACTTGCAACTGCTCGATGACCACCGTCGCGACCCTGACCAGTTACTCCGGGACAAGATTCGCACCGCCAAGGAAGTGGAGCGTATGGAGATCGAGATGCGCCATACGGACGAGCAAGTCCAACTCTTGGTGAAGCAACTCTCCGATTCGCACGTCGGCCGTACTAGTATCCGGAAACGGTTGCGTGAACGTCACAAGGAAGCTGATGATCATCGCCGCGAGCTGAATCTTGCTCGGGTTAAGCTTGAAACCCTGGAGCTTGATAAACAAGAACAGGGTAGACAAAAGGCTGTGCATTGATTACCGATTGGTAAACCGGCTAACTAAGCTGATGGTTAACCCGATACCGCTAATTAACGACTTGCAGGAGGATCTGGACAAAGTTTTATGGTATTGCTCGTTGGACATGTCTAGTGGATTTTGGGTGGTCTCTATGACCGTGCACGAAATATTTTTGCGCTTGTTATGGCCTTTGGGTTGTTCGAGTGGAAACGGATGCCGTTCGTCCTTAAAACTTCCCCGCAGATATAGCAGCGGCTAATAGATAACGCGTTGTATGGGCAATTCAAGATCAAGACAGACCAGGATCCCGCCCTGGTCGGGGGTGTGTTTACCGAAGGTGACCCTGACCCCGACCAAAAACATTCGGTTTTGGGGCGGCGGTCCTACATCGATGACATTCTTGTGACAGCCACTTCCTGGGATTTGTTATGTGAAAAAATGAAGCAATTGAGATTACGTGTGAAAAGTGGAATCTTTCGATTAGTGGGGCTAAGAATTTCTGGGGAAACACTAAAGTGACCTATTTGGGTCATCAGGTTTCGATTGCCGGATTGGAGGCTAATCCGAAGGATTTGGAGTCCTTGAGTAATATGCTTTTCCCGCGATCCCTAAAGGCTATGCAATCCTTTTTGGGCAGCCTGAATTACTACAGTCGGTTCATCGAGGATTTTGCAGTCTATGCGGCGGTCTTGTTATCTGTTGCGGGAGGTGGGGATTACCATAAGCTGAGAGAGCAGGATAGGCAAGCGGAGACGCAAGCCGGGCCGGCAATATCAGCCAATGAGAAGGCGCCCTTTTCGGTTTTTTCAGCCAATGAGAAGGCGCCCTTTTCGGTTATTTCAGCCAATGAGAAGGCGCCCTTTTCGGTTATTGGAATCTCTCGATTAGTGTAGTGAAAGGTATCTGGGAAAGACTAAGGTGACCTATCTGGGTCACCATGTCTCGATTGCTGGATTGGAAGCCAATCCAAAAGACCTGGAGTCTTTGAGTAATTCGCCCTTCCCGCAGTCACTGAAAGCTATGCAATCCTTTTAGGCAGCCGGAACTACTACAGTCGCTTCATCGAGGACTTTGCAGTCTACGCGGCAGTGCTGTATGAACTGCGGGTGGTGGTCGACCATAAGTTGCGAGAGCAGGACTGGCAAGATGAAGTGCTGGCTGGGACATCAATTTAAGCCAATGAGAAGGTGGACTCGTTCACCCTAGCAGGCGACCAGGGCTGGCAAGCATAGGTTTAAATGCATTAGGTTTTAATCAGGTTTGGAAAAAAACCTAAAATTCAATGGGCTGGCAAGAGTAGCCCTTAACCGTTGAGTCATCAGATATCAGAACTTCAACCCTATAAATTTTTAAAACTCAATTGCAGAGATCTTACCGCCACTTTCTTGCTGACCCCCGAACGTTCGGGGGTCGGCAATAAAGTGGCGGTAAGTGGCCAACAATACAGAAAGCAATAAATATAATATAATTCTCGTAGAATTTGATATATATTTTCATTTTAAGATGGAGTCAAGCTGACTCTAACGTGTGGGCTGTGCAAACTGTGCAATCGAGTTTTTTAGGTTTTATTCTGGGTTTATCCAGTATATTCAAACCTACTTTTCGGTTCCCAAAAAAAACTAGGTTTTTACCAGCCCTGCAGGCGACCGGCTCCTCGACCCAAATCCGGTCAGGTCGGATGACCACATGACCGGCCTTTGGCATGCTGAAAGCAAAGATAGTGACCACACCGGTTCTGAAACACTTTGATGCAGATAAAGTGTCAGTGGTCATCATCTATGCTAATAAGTGGGCTATCTCGGCTGCCCTAGTGCAGGATCATGATGGCGTATATTGTCCTGGAATGTTCACCAGCCGGACTCTAAAAACCGATGAAGTGAACTATGGGCTGGTGAATAAGGAAGATTTGGCCTTGATACGGATCCTGGATTTGTGCTATACGATGTTGGTATCCCGGCCTAGCAAGATGTAATCCAGGCCGTCGACCCTGTTATGGCTTCTTACAGCGAGCAGAATTGATGGTTGGCTAGGTAGAAGGGCTGCACTGTTGTCCCAGTGATCAAATGCACTAAACGAGAAGAAGAGATACTGAGTACATTAGCGGCCAGCATCACTCCAAGGGAAGAAGTGGAAGAAGCACTTATAGCGATAGCGCCCCGGAAGCAGCCACGACAATCCATCACACTCCCGCCACCGACAATTGGTCTGGTCAAGCAGAAGAATTGATGGTTCTGAGCATCGACGGGCCAGCTAGCGTAAAGAAGGGAGTGGGGACTTACAGTGCCATCGTGTGGAAGCTGCCTGAGTGGAAAGTGGTGGCCGCTGCCTCTGACTTTACGCCTGGTATAGCGGTGAATGAGGCGGAATACTGAGGATGACTGCTTTACTTAGATTTGCTGGCCGGCCAGACACAGGGGTGGATTTTTATGGTGACTCAAATCTTCGACAAATCACTGGGAGATAGACTGCAAGGCTCCCAAACTAAGATTGTTGAATGATCGGGTCATGTCAGCTTTGAGGAAATGACCAGAGCATGAATTGTTACACGTCAAAAGAGAGTGGAACAATAGTGCAGATCATCTGGCCACGTTTGCCATGCGAGACCAGGTCGGCCTCACAGTCTCGGTTCCATTTATGTTGGGTGAATTGGCGAAAAAATAACAGGTTACCAAAGTTAATCGGACCGACCAAGAGCGAGATCCACCTGTCCAAATCCAACCAGTCTAGAGATAAAGAAGGCTCGATGATCAGGCTTGTGAAACAGTTACTCAGACCCGGATGGAACAGGAGCCGTCCTATGGCGACAGGAGGTACCTCTAGAGGCACCTCCAGCTGATCTGGCCAGTACCCGGCCCGGGCCATTGACCACATGGAAGAGCGGAAATAGGTCGAAGCAGAAGGAAGGGTTGGGCAAATGAAGGGTGGGGCAAGAGATAAAAGAGAAAATTGATGAACACAGAAGATTGGGTAAGAGAAGGAAAAACGATTAAACGAGCCATGTCGCCCTTCACTGTGGACGACTATACTCGCTGCGGAGTCGGGGTACTTGAACTCCAGGATGATTGGGCGGATGGCCAAGGTATTGATTGCGCCAAGGGTCCTGTCGGTTATTATTGCTACAAAGATTCAGAAAGGGAGGTAGTCTGTGCCGGGTCACCTAGACCAGGATACCATGTGCCATCCTCAGCCGGTTCCCCTTTCTTCTCATTTTTTTGGGCTCGCCAAGTGGACTACAAAGGGGAGAGGAACAGGTCCAGGTCTCATGGACCGTTCCTGATACCATCCAAAACAAGTGCACACAAATGGACCCATGCCTCTGTAGCCCGATTGCGCCGTCGTTCTGGCAGGCAAAATAAGTTCTGAGAGTCGGATCGGCTCGTCAAGCCTCCACCAAAAAAGTAGGTGGATTCCCAAGTAGCCTGGGCTTGGACAGCAACGAACTCCCGGTTTTACTCTTGGAAGTCGATGAACCACTGGCTAGATGGAACCCCCATATCCGGCATCTCAGTGGCAAATTTTTCCTAAGGTTTCGTCTTCATTAACTCGTCAACCGCCCCTGGCTGCACCAGGTCGGGGCGCCAAGCTGGCTTGGGGGCACCTTGAGAGAAGGGGAAATATCCAGAAGGTAGTCCGAGATAAAGAATGAGTGAGTCGGGTACTTGAGACATCGGCAAGGCTCAAGTTGGCCAACTGATCAACCGACCAAGGCTGAATATCTGACCGGACAATCTCAGTTATGAGGCAACCATGAGGTAACCACAGAATCAGGAGTTTCGGGAGAGGGGACTTGGGAGCGGAATGGCGCCGCTGGATCTTAGGACCAGATGAAAACCGACCCGGTCGAGTCCCCGAACGGGCTCCTGATCGGGAACGTGGCCGAGGTTTGGATTTGATCGTCCTGGGGGTGTTTTTTAGTTTCCAGGTTGAGAGGCAAAAACGGATCCGGAATTGCTTCATCAACCTCCTCTTCCGGTTCTTCTTCTTCTTCTTCCTCCTTCTCTTCTTCTTCCTCTTTGTCGACCTCGTCTTCCGCTTCAACTTTCCTCTCAATCTTTGGGAGGTGACCAGCTACCTTGGGATCAGACATGTCTTCGAGAGCTAATGTCTAGCTGGCGCTAGGGGGCGAGAGAGACGGATGAGTGGACTCGTACTCCTCAAAGCCAAAGCCAGCTGGCGGTGGATTCTTTGAATCAATATATTTATCCGGTGTCGGGTGTGAGTCAGCTCGACTACTAGAATTTAGGAGGAGACGTCGGGTAGCCGCGCGGGATCGGGACAAAGCAGCACACACTTGTTGGTCGAGATAATCTTCATCTTCGTCATCGCCATCTAAAAATCGCTGAAAGGCGGATCCGGGTCGATTTCCGAGCCAGACGGCGGGTCAGCTGTTGAGTCAGGTGGCGCAGGGAAGTAAGTGGGGGCACTGCAGTTGTCTTCTTTAAAGGTGAATCTAAATCGGCGACCAAATCGCCGTCTGAATAGCGGTCCGAATCACTGTCTGAATCGACTAAATAACACTGGTGCAGGATATGGTTTGCGGGCAGAAACGCGAACTCTTCTCGTTTCGTCTATTTAGGGCTGGTCAAGGACAGATCAGAACCAGCACGACACTTAACCGATTTCTGTCCTCACCGATCAGACGACAGAGAAGCTTGCAGCGAGGAAACTTACCATTTGTCCACCATACTCAGGACGACTAAAATGGTACCCCCCCACACGCGGGGGTGCCTGCGTAACGGGGACAGTCCAAGTCCGGGTCTCTTCGGGCTGGTCCTGAGGCTGGTCACCTGGTTTCGAGGATCATCCTGTTTCGAAGGTGAACTTCGGACAGCAGCTTCATCTTCCGGCGGTTGGCTGAGTCGAGGTCTTAAGCCAGGCCTGCCTAAATATGCTCCAGGCTATCCACTTGGGCTGTCAGGACCTCCACCCGACTTCTTAGCTCTGCCACTTCGGAGGCGGAATCGGACGGCGTGGTGGCATGATGCAGGGCGTTAATGAGCTGGCTTACAACAGCCCAAAGACGATTAATTCGTCCCTGGCTTCCTAGCGACTACTCTTCAACTCTGAGGTTCGAGGTTCAGCACGATCCAGCATCGTACGAAGGATTGTACAGCGCTGTCCCCAAAATGCGGAGTCAACTTGGCTGGATCGAAGGTCGGCTTCGAGGGAGGAAAATTTGTCTGTCAACTTGTCCCTATCTTCGCAAACCTGTCCGTGAATGCGGAGTGCCGTGTCGATATCGGCCGGAGGTAATACCAGGTCAGGGGTAAATGAAGAAGCTGGCGCATCCGCGAGCTCCACCCCGCTGTATGGTGAATCATCGTCAACTAGGGTAAGCCAACATATATTATCGGAATCGCTGGAGATACATCGAGAGGTGGCCAGGAAACGGGCAGATGAGACCTCGCGCCGGCCTGTGGACCAGCCCTAAGGCCCTTCAGAAGGGTTGGATGGAAGAGTTACCGAATCGGGACATTCGGAAGGAAGTATCAAGAACTATGTCAGGTGAGTGCCCCAACCGTTGTGCGGATGTGGTGAAGTGGCTCCAAAATGAATAAACGGCCGGGTGTGAAATACACCTGTCCGAGGCTTTTTTTGATTGGCTTAAATTGCTGGTCAATAGTGCAGACGCAGGTTGACAGCTGCTGGAGGTGTACGAGAGCAGCCGCAAGCGCCGACCAATGCGAGGACATGGAAACAGGCTAGACGAGGTTATCAGAATGCACATAGCCAGGTCAGCTAGAAGTTGACTAGCTGGATCAAGTGGGACTGGATGGCCGTTGATGGTGGCCATGGGTGCCCAAGGGGTGAATTGGTCAAGAGATGGATATATAAGGCACTCCAGGGAAGGTTATGTTCCTGTAGTAGCCGGATGGAACATCGGAGATGGATGACCCACGAAGAAGGAATCGAAGTCGGCGGCCAGGTACCGATCATGTTGAGGTGGATGACCATCCAAGCTGGCCATGCTATTTGGTGTACATTACACAAAACGTCCAGGTTGAGCTGGTCACGCTATATCAGGTAAGGTACATAACCATCAAGGTCAAGCTAGTCAGATTATTTTGGGTAGGGTACACCAAAGGTTATGTTGGATCTAGGAATAAAAATCAGTATACGGTTCGCTTTCTAAGACACAAGTCGTCATTGGTCCACAGCAGAGGGTTAACAAGACCCCTCTAGTTGTTTTTGGTTTGCCCTGGGAAGGTTGAAAGGAGCCCACCTGAAGTCCCCTGACTGGGAGTCGCTGTAAAACCTATACTCAACTCAAGTCGCCCGTTTTTCGAACATGGTTTAGTTCTATTGGAAAGTGTGGTGAGGGTTTGGCTTACTGTCGAAGATTGTGGATATTGTTTGGATTCCCTAACTACACATAAGATTGGTGTAACCCCTTTATTGTCTTTGGTTAAGGTGGCCGATCGATTACTCTCGGTCCAGCCTTTGCGGTATATTAATTTCAAGTGTAACGCCAATCCACTCGCCGGTGAAGATTTCGGCCCAGGAGCAACCCTAGTCCAAACCCTCGTCCATCTATTAAACCGGCTTGTAACCTTTCGCCCTAGAGTCCACCAGGAGAGTGTTACCGTCAGTGCTGACGAGAATACAAGGTGAGCTTTACATAACAGGATCATCCCAGTCGTTACGGCTAAGGTGATTCAAGTGACCGGTCCAGCCTGCTTGATGCTGGCTCGGACCAAGACCTGGATGGACGGAGTACCCCCGCGGACAGTCAGCCATCCGCCCCCCCCCCGTGGGTGTTTGCATCTTGGAAGGAATTTCTGAGATCGACTACACCACACTGACCGCTCTTGCCGGCCCGGCTGCAGGCGCCTTGACTTGGTCTGGCTGGGGAATTTCCGATCTATATCTGTTTTCCGACCCCATTTCAACATTTGGATCTTGGCTGTAGAAAGGCTGCAATGTCCGCATTGTTTGCTCCCGTTCTTCGACTGTTTGCAATTAAAGTAGCGTCGACTGGCCGGCCAGGTCGCGATTGTCAAATGTACTGATGAAATGTCCAACGTGTTACAAGCCAGGTCCACATGTTTGGGGACTCTAATAGGAATTTTTGCCCTTAGACTAATCACATTCAATCGATGTAAGTACTCGATCGGAGTCCCATAAGACCTTTTCTACATATGGTTATATTGCCTTGCGACGGATACCCCCGATCTGCCAAATTGCGCCTCGAATTCACCACATAACCGAGGCCACTTCGATCAGACCTCCTGACTTAATTGTTTTAGCCAGTTTTAGGCCGGAACATTAATCAGGTCGGCGAACACCAAACGTTTTTCTCCTTCTGGCGTCTTTTTCCGTTGGAAACGAACTTCATCCGGCTGACCTGTAAACTGAGGCGTCGTCATGTGCTACATTGTCCTTGAAATATTCCATTAGCAGCGTTCAGTGTGAAGTAAAAACCCATTATAGTGGGTCAGGGTGATTCGCATTGACCAACAGTACCAGGAGGTCATGTAACGTTAACATGGCATCCTTGAGCGCATCTTTATCCAATTCAAAGACCTTATTAGCAATCCAGGCACCGAGAAAATGCCGACCTCCTTGATAAGTCTAAATAGGTTTCTGATCAAGTCAAGTTGGATGCTAGAGGTGATCGGTTTGGTCGATCGACCTTCCAATTTACCGAGAATCTTGGGGTGAATACTTTTCATGAAATGATTGGTCTTCAGGAAATTCTGAACTCTCGTAAGAAGAACGTCGTTCGAGATCCTTATCATTAATCACCCCGAAATATTCGGTACTTTTTTCTCCGTCATCATTCACCATTCAGCTCGGGTTGATATATTTCTTCGGTTGATCGTATTGATCCGCACCCATAATTTTCTTTTTCCAATTGTTTTTATCCGTAGAATCAAGATCGGGACCTCGATCCTATCCTGGATTGTAGTTTCTTTTACAATTTAACAGCCGTGCCGGTTCCGGTCGGAGCCTTATGGGGAGTAATTTAATCTTTAATTTTGACCTAGCACTTCGCCCGACCAGGTCGATCATCGCTTCCATCTAATATGGGCAGTACCGGAGGCGATACGCCTTCCCCGAAATACAGTCGAAAACGTTTCCCGGACTTTGATCGCTAGATCATTTTCATCATTCAAATCATCAGAGTGGGTGTATGATCGATCTCTTGATCGGATAGATCATTGCTAGGGCTATGGACCCGATCTGGGTCTACGGCCGGATTAACCTTTTACTTCAATTCAAATCGAGTACCCATTGGTTCACAGTGATTACACTCATGAGGTGGACTCTACATAAAAGCGACCATTTCGATCAGGTCGGAAGAACTATGCTTCATCGAGACCGGGCCGGCACGGGTTATGGTAAAACCAACCATAACCCAGGAAAGGATCGAGGTCCCGATCTCGATTGTAGTGTAGTCGCTCTCAGAAAATCCTTCCAAGATGCAAACATAATGGGGGGGGGGCAGATGACTGACTGTCGGGGGTACTCCGTCAATCCAGGTCTTGGTCCGAACCAGCATCAAGCTGGCTGGACCGGTCACTTCCATCACCCTGGCCGTGACGACTTGGATGATCCTGTGGTGTAGTCGCTCTCAGAAAATCTTCCTGAGACGCGAACACCCACGGGGGTCCCAGACGACTGACTCTATCGGAGGGGGTACTCCGTCCATCCGAGTCATGATCCGATCCGGCATCCGGCCGGCTGGATCGGTCGCTTCCATCCGCTTGATCGCGACTGCTCGAACGTTGCATGTTGAAAGCTCACCTTGTGTACCCGTCAGTACTGGGTGGTTAGCTTTCCTGGTGGACCCTAGGGCGAAAAGTGTAAATCCGTCCATAGGGAGATGAGGTGTAGGACTAGGGGTAGCTCCTGGGCGGAAATCGTCACCGGGGAGCTCGTCTGGCAATAAACTTGAACTTTGTATAGTGCCGGCTG
>MIQA02005486.1:0-10455 GCA_001887855.2 Sclerospora graminicola | reverse complement strand
TCCCAGATCGCGTCTTCTTATAGACCGGTCTGGGCATCCGGCTAAGGGCGACATTTCAGCCAATCCGGTGCGGGCATCCATCATCATTAGTCCGTTAATTTCTGGAGCACTTCACCACAATCCTATTCGTAAAGCTCACCTTGTGTACCCGTCAGCAGTGGCGGTTACGCTCTCTTGATGAACCCTAGGGCGAACACTTAAAAGTCCGTTGAATAGGGGGACGAGGGTTAGGACTAAAGTTGCTCCTGGGCAGAAATCTTCACTGAGGAGCGGATTGGCGTTACACTTGAAATTAATATACCGCAAAGACTGTACCGAGAGTAATCGACCGGCCAGCTTAGCCATAGATGACAAAGGGACTACTCCAATCTTATGAGTAGTCTGGAAATCCAAACAATATTCCACGATCTTCGACAGTAAGCTAAAGCTTCACCACACTTTCCAATATAACTATACCGTGTTCCAAACACGGACGACTTGAGTGAGTATAGATTCCACAGCGACACCCAGCCAGGGGAATTCCGGTGGGCTCCTTTCAACCTTTCCCGGCCAAGCAATAATAACTAGAGGGGGCCTTGTTAACCTAACCCTCTGTTGTAAACCAATGGCGACTTGTGTTTTAGAAAGCGAAACGTATACTGATATTTATCCCTTAATCCAATAAAACCTTTGGTGTACCCTACCCAAAAAAACTTGACCAGCTCGACCTGGACGTTTATGTACCTTACTCGAAATAGCGTGACCAGCTCAACCTGAAAGTTTTTTTTACTGTAAACCGAATAGCATGACCAGCTTGGATGATCATCTACCTCGACATGATCGGTACCTCGCCGTCATCTCCAATTTCTTATTCATGGCCGCTCACTAATCTCCGTTGTTCCGTCCAGCTACTACAGGGACATGGCCTCCCTTGAGCCCCTTAAATATCCATCTCTTGATCAATCCACCCTTTTGCCACCTATGGCCACCATCAACGGCCATCCAGTTCCATTTGATCCAGCTGATCAACTTCTGGTTGACCTGACCCACAGTATCCATTTAGACTGCTTCCATGTCCGTGTATTGGTCCGGCGCTTGTGTTCTCGAACACCTTCGGCAGCCGCCCTCCGGTGTCTGTCATTTTGACCAGCAATTGGAACCAATCAAAGACGACCTCGGCCAGGTGTATTTCACATCCGACCGTTAACTCATTCCGGAGCCACTTCACCACACGATCCTTTGCGTAAAGAAAACTTAGAAAAAGAAAATTATGAGGGGGTCAATACTGTAATAGGGTACCATTACATAAGTTATATTTAAGCTGATATATCACAATTCAATTTCAGTTCTACTATCTGAAATATAAATGTTGGATTTTTAGTTATTATAATCCACAAGGAAACCGATTCGGATGTAAATACCAAATCCAAGAGGGGATCTAATATTAATAGATCGGTTTTATATTACATGTTTGTATGATTAGTTTAGGTTTAATTATAGTTATTGACAGTGTTCAAAACGCCCGTGCACTAACGTAAGTCATGATTATCTTTAATTTTAGCGATTTAACATCGGCAAACGTATCCTACGTGTGTTTGTCGCCACAAAAATAAAATGGTTTAATATCTGTCACTAAGTTGGAGTATTAAGACAATAGCTCCACAGATATCTTTAACTTGTCGCCCCTCCAAAAACGTGACACATAAAACAGCAAAAACGCTAATCTGCGATAAAACGATGATTTATGTGCCTTAAAGCACTTCATGTTGGGTGTGTGTTCGATCGCTGAAATCGTTTTATTTGATAAAACAATTATGTCGAGCTCGAGCACGGCCATTAGCTCTAAAGCACTCATAATATATTCACTCTTAAACTTACCGTTGTGCAGCCACGCGTCTTGATTTTATATTAACATATATAACTTAGGGACTATTTAAGCAACTAAATAGTTCATACCAAAGTTTAATCTTATTTAAACTATTAAGTAACAAATTACATTCGCTCCTAACCAATTGCACGCTTCCTCACTTGCAATTTATACAGTGTAAGCCTGTAGCAGCTAACCTGTTTCAAATACGAATCCACCTAAGAAATATATCAAATCCGAGATGAAGATGTTGAATGATGACGGAGAAAGAATTGCCGAACATATTGGGGTGATTACTAATAAGGATCTCAAACGAACGTTCTTCTAGGAGAGTTCAGTGATTGCCTGAAGACCAATCGTGTCATGAAAATTATTCACCCCAAGATTCTCGGGAAATTGGAAGGTCAATTGACCGATCACCTCTGGCATCCAACTTGACCTGATCAAAAAACTGTTTGGCCTGATCAAGGAGGTCGGCATGAATCCCAATGCCTGTGATGTGAATAAGTATTTTGATATCGATAACGAAGTGATCAAGGAGGCCATGGTAACTTTACATGATCACCTCGTACGATTGTTCGGTGCGAATCACCCTGACCCTCTATAACTGTTTGATTTTTCACACCGATCGCTGCTGATCGAACATCCCATGGCCAACGTCGCACAAGACAACGATTCGGTTTACGGGTCGGCACCGTCTGTTGCGGATTTCACTGACGGTTTTGTCGGGATAACCGGTATGTCAGTATGTCCGAAAGGAACCTGGCTGATGGGCTCTAAGATCGAAGTACAGAGCCCTAAAAGAAAACTGGAAGCCGGTCGAGTCGGGTCCAAAGATAGATATGTGATCGCTCATGATGCTGTAGAGGGCAACCAAGCCTCCAGGACTGACTTCGCAGGTATGGCCGAGGTCCCCGGCCAGATGTGGACCATGTTTACGTCCATTATAGAACGCTTCTTATAGGAACAACATGGGTCGCAACAACACGTACCGAATCAGGGATGAATATGGCGGCTTTGACAGAATTATGACCGGTCAGCACCCAAGCCGGCTCAAATACCTGCAGACACTGATATGGAATCTGTTCGTTCGGACAGCCGGCTTAATTACTTACCGGTCATAATTCGGTTGATCCCGGCTCAGCAATCGGTTAGAAAGAACCCGACCCAATTGCCGAGCCGGTCAGACGAATTACCAGGGGCGATCAGTGTTGTCGATATGGAATCGGTCGGAGGAGCAAGTCGCATTTCGATCCGGACGATCGTGAGCTGAGAATGCCTCGCTGAGCAAATATGGACTTGGCGCAAGTTTTTGATTTCGATTCTGGAACGGTCACCCGAGCCCGAATGTCGGCGATCTCCAAATTAAAAGATTTCACTGGTAAGGATGTTGATGATGACCAGGCGAGAGCTTGGTTCAGCCGAATGAAGTCCGTTTTCCAACGGAACAAGACGCCAAAGGAGAAAAACGTTTGATGTTCGCCGATCTGATCAAAGTTCCGGGCTAAAACAATTAAGTCACTTAGTATTAATAAAAGAGAGTAACATCTTAATTTAACTTGTGCATAAAATCCACTGTAACTTTGCTTAATAGGACATCCAGCACTACTTGCCAGCGTCTACATATCCCGGGCCGTGCCAACATTATTACCACCTACACCGCAGGGGGAAGGATTGGTTCATGACACACTCATTGATACGAGCGTCGTGAGTGTTTGTGTGGAAGTGGAGTTTCAGCAAATTTTGCAGGTGATACTATTTTTGAACTGTGACCATTGTAGAACACTTATCTCACACATACATTTTGTTTTTCGAATTTCGATACTACACGAACTGAAACGGACGACTGGTTGCACAATGACTGTTTCAAAATTCAATTTTCCTCCTCTTCTTCACTAAGAACATTGAACAATCGTGGTCCATGGGCCCCGTCGGGAAAGTTATGGCGACGAAACCTGGTCCATCAGCAGTTGGGAAGCCGCATATTCAAAACAAGAGTAGTACCCCACTTCAGCGAAAAATAAGGCTCGTCCATCGTTTTTTGGTATTTGGTGTTGCTGTGTGGTATGTTGTGATCTCATTGATGGCAACTGAAGCCGTACTAACCATTTTGAGAGGCAAATTGCGCTACGAAAGTGGCCTTCTTCGGCTTACGTCTCCACTGATTGCCGGGTATGCTGGCTTAAGCACAATCCGAAAGAGTCCGCTTGTCGTTGACGTCCTGAGCGATTCTACCGAACCAAAAACCTCCGGCACATTGTTTTTAGAATCTGAGTCGAGCTCATCGTTTACACAGTGCAAAGCGGTGGTTGAGGGAGATGCAGTAAACATCTACAAAGATGACTACCTGCGTTCATTATTTATTGATTTACAGAACAAAATCACATACAACATTTCGCTCCTCGGCGAGATCGAGTTAATACTTCCTGTGGTAGATTGTGGATTCCAGCTCATTAAAGGAGGAGGAGGTGCCATAGCACGAGTGAATTATCTTGTACGCTATAAGGACGACCCACAACGTGTGTTGTTGCTACCAACATCTTTCTCAATCCAAGACTATTATATCGCGGAGCAGTACGAGCGCGGATCTGCTCTCCTTGTGGCTTTTTCAGTGATAGAAAATCTGATCGAGCCCGGGCCTGTTAAACATCATTTCGCTATTGCAATAGATTATCCGTTCGAGTTTATACCAGACTTTGAGGTGTGCACATTTTTCGAACACACCGATGATGGGTTTTGGTCGCTAGAAACGATTCCATCTAACCCCTTCCTGACACCCTCCAAACCATTGCTTACAGCCCGACAACTTGGATTCTATATTGATAAAGAAACATCGCAGGTGAACATGATAAACTTTTACTGGAAACCCGCAAACAATCCAACAGCCGCACTGTCACAATGGAATTGGTATGGTGACTCCGTTATACGAGATAATTGGGTCTGGGCTCACATCATTCATCTGTTTTTTTCAATTGATGTGATTTTTCAATTGATTCTGCTCCTGTTCCTTGTGTACCGAAGCATCATTCAAAGACACTTTTGGATTGGAGATGCTTTCGCTTCCATATCGAACGCGCTACTTTATCGTGGTATTTACGTTGTCATTTCAAATCACGTGAACGGGTACTGGACTCTGGCAGAATTCTGTCTAGCCTTAGCTAATTCTCTCGGAGGACAGTCAGTGGTCAAATATAACCCCAAAATGGCTCACGCTGACATGCTCACTATTTACCTAAACATTGTCAGTGTGCTCAGCTATTTGCTTAAAGAGCGAGTAGATCCAATTTTTGCTCTGGTTTGTTTCGAGATTGGGTTTCACAGCAGGCAAGGATTAGCAAAGGTTTTCCCCGCTCTGAGAAAAATGCTCGTTAATTACTCGAACACTGAGAGTGCATACGGACGCGTGCAGGTGGACGAGTTTTTGGCAAAGTTATCTCCCATGCGATTTTGGACAGTTCACCCGATCCATCAGGGCGTCATGCCACTGATTGTGGTTACTTTCCTGGTCATTTACAGCACGTTAGTGATAGTCGTTCTGTATGTGTTTTTGCGTAAACTTTATTATTGGCTTTCAATGCGCTTTCAAGTTGGCCAAGGTATTCCCGGTCATCGAAGCGCAGACTCGTTACAAAGCGACTCGGAGTCGCGCGAACTAATGCAGTTTGAAACTGCTACGGGTTCGGTGCTGAAGAACCGGTTTGGAATCCTGTCGACGTACAAGAATTACACATTCAAAAACGGCTGCAGGTTTGCGTCAGGTGATGCAATCTACTGCAATGGCTTCGTCGTTGCGAACGATAAATTTGTTATCGCAACAGAAGACCTGATGTCGCTCATCATCATGAAGCTCACACGTGCACGCTTCACCAATATTTACGTTTACACGATCAAGGGAGATACTGGTGTCAATCAAACTGCACGCCTCGTGTACCCGTCAACCATTTCCTGGCACGATTTATCGAAGGTGAGCGTCAGTCCTCTACCATGAGCTGTGAAGATCAACTTAGACCTGCTTAGTTGCCGATCTAAGTTAGGATAACTTTAATGAGGAAATTGGATTAATGCATAGAAACTAACTATTTGGGGAGTTGCTAAGGAGCAGACAGGTGTATATAGACGCGATTGCACAGCGACGTTCTATGGTAGCAATCAATCTGTAGGTGCTAGAAGTCGTAGAAGAAGAAAAAAGTTACATCGACATATGTCTTACTTCGAAGTACTTCCTGTCTTCCTAAAAGAAAGGAGGCCATCGTATTTAGCCTTTTAGATTGACGAAAGTCAACGGACAATTCACGAGGAGTGTTGCTCATATTAAGCACCGCAGCTAAAAGTTAACTAGAGCTTGCTTACTTGTTGCAGGAACTACTTGTGATTTTTCACCACATACTCTTATGTTTTTGAAGGAAGACGTGTGCAACATGTTCCTGATGCATGCCGTTTTGAATAATTTCTTCGCACGTTTTGCCACCACCGTAACCGGTTTATTCTAGCTTGATATGTCCTGAAAATATTTCTTGCTGGCAGTTTCTTGAAGCAGGTACCGTTAGTAGTGTGGCGCGAGTCATCGCAAAATGTAGAAACGAATTAAATGATTTGCTTGTCATCAATGCAGAGAACAGAAGACCGAAATTGAACGGGTTTCTGGAGGAAGGAACCTTGTGTAGCATCGCGGCCTCCCCTGCTGTCAAAAGCGAGCACTCGAAAGTGACTACAGACGGATTGTTGTGCTGCGACATCTACACTCTTCAATCGTGTAGGTAATGAAGATCTCTTCCTTCATCATATACCGACAGGGAAGTTTGATTGAATGCTGTCACACGATCACGGGGGTGTCGCTCACCAACTTTGTGATCACTGCACGCAAACTGTCTAAATGAGGGAATAGTCTAACAGGTACGTGCTGAACGGATCCTCAGGGCAGATAATGAGGGAAAGTGGATTGTGAACTTCAAGGCATAACTTGAGCGGAAATATAGAAAAGCTGGGCTCGGGAGGATCCAAGGAGTTGCCCCCGATTATGAAGTCGATGAGGATGATTTGTTGTTTTCTACCGCGGGACTGACCAGAGCGATGCTGAGCGGGATAGGTCAGCAAAACTGGTCATCCCTACCACTCTCCCTTACTGTCAGCTTGGAAGACGGAAACCAGGGTATATACCAAACTGTTGAAATTCGTTGTTCATAGTAGACAGTCGAACGTAGGCCAGTAGGTGAATTTAGCTTGATGTTGATAGTTGAAGTAATAATGCAAGGTTGTAGTTAACAATGCAATGTATATTAAGAAGTGTTTATCGCCAAACTATTCGATACCTTCTACTCCTCTTAATCCTATTCTTGACTTGCATAACCAACCCGCCACCCCAGGAAACTCATGCGACTTCAACTTCGACTTAGTAGTAAAATGTAGTCTAATTAGTCTTAACTATTAGCTACTATAAACATGTCTCAGGGGTGTGCGGTATTGGTACCGGTAGTGGTTAGTACCGGTAGTACCACCGGTAGTACCGCCGGTACTAAACACTACCGATACCGATACCGGGAACTTCAAAGTAGGTATGAATAGTACCGTACCGATACCGCCATTAGTAATGTTGGTACAGTATGTACTCTCACTTCCGACACCCGGTAAAAATATGTATTCTTATTTATTATTGATTTTTCAAGGGTATCCATTAATTAAGTTCTCTAAAGCCATCGGCATTCACTTGAACGTACTTTGCTCTTTCTCTTTCCCTCTGTGGTCTCACTCAAGATGACGCTCCAATTCCCTGTAGCAAGCGGCAAGAAAAAAAAAGTACAGGTGTTTGAATGCCCTTCAGAGACGTGGAAAGAGCGCAAGCCTCGCCATGTCCAAGTTCGAGCCAAAATGACGTCTTTTGCTTTTTGTCCATTGAGTTATAGCAATTGACACAATTTTCATGTGTGTATGTGTAAAAATTAGACTGGAGCAACAAACGACGAGCCAGAGCTGACGGTGCGGGAACAGATTCGTAAAGAGTTTGACGAGACGCTGGAGTCTGTAGTGAAGTTCAGTAAGTCATGTTCAAAGTGTTACGATGAAGCAGGAGTAACTAACTCTTGTTCGGTGTTGTGCATATTTTGCTACGTCCAATTTAAAGGGGAAAGAAAAGAAAGCACATGAAAATAAAAGGATTGAGGAGCTAGGTGGCAAAGAAGTCGCGAACCGTAAAATGCCGTATCAGATGCTCATCGGCATAAAGACAAAGGGTGCCGCTCGAAAACGGCGTCGTGAAGAATTGGTGCTTTGTGTTTTAGTGGTTGCTACGTTGACAAGGTCATCAGTTTTAACGGAAAAATACGACTGTTTGAAATAACGTGTAGATGAAGGAGGCAGGTGTGGTAACAGGAAAAGGAAAGTCAAGTGGCAAAGTCAATGACCAGCAGAAACGAAAGAAGGCCGACTATGGTTTGCAGGCTACGAAGGGAAAATTCAAAGGGGGTGTGCTGGATGTGCGGGGTCCGAGATAGATTGTACTTAAGTATATACTTCATCTTATGGTCAATATTCTTTATATGGCTTCTCGATATACAGTGTTTTTCGTAGCATCAAAGAATTAATAATGACCGAGGAGTAATACTTCGATTATTGCTTTCGTTGGATGAGAAATATTCAAACTGATAGATAAACGTTCTTTCAAGTAGGAAGCCCGCCGGCAGAGACTACAGACGAGGTTAAACCCACTCATACAGAGCAATCAGAGATGAGCGTGAGCGATTACGATGGACCACTTGCTGCTTTCGAATGCATTGACGAAATCCAAACGTCCCATCGCTACCAATCGAGGAATGGACAGGACTTTTTCTGGTGGTGAAATACTGGAACGAATCGTACTACGATGGCTACTAGTTGATCGATCGCGTTCATTTGGCTCCTGTTTCTTTTGCTTTACATCAAGCATGTGGTACAATGAAAGCTCCATACAGAGCTGATCACCAGCCACATGAGAGCATCTTCCACATATCATACAGCAGTTGCCACTTAAACGCATGAGTTTCCGAGTGATCGAAACACGTAAATGGGGATACTCCAAAGCTTGCAGAATGCGTGTCTCGCGCCACGCCACTCGAGCTTCTGCCATTGCACGTAGTCGTTTTCGTGCCAGCTCGACGTGAGATTTCAGTTCTTTGGTACCGAAGTGCATCATAAACAACTTTCGCTAGAGAAGCGCATCGCATTGAAGGTCAGATCTTATACACTTGTGTCTTAAAATCAAGTCACAAAAGCACTTGTACCGTCAATACGAGGCACGCCACGTCCGTCGTCGCTCGAATATCCACAGGACACATTGACACCTTCTTCTCCGACGTGAGATATTCACCAGCAACGTCAAATTTGCCTAAAAATGTGAGCTCGACCGTGATACTGCGCTGAACATGACGGTTCTCACCCATGCTAAAACGCTGTAATGTTAGAGCAATACTTTCCGTTGAGGGGAGATCATAGGGCTTACGTTAGTTCCGAGTTGTCATTCACCATGAGGTTCACGCTTTCCACTGCTTCACCACGTAAAAATACAAAAACGAGTCGGCATCGGCTCCTTTGCGCGTCAAAAATTGCTGGAAATGGTCAAGTGAGAACAAATTCGTTAGTTACAGTGTAGCAATGCAAGAGTGGTCGTACATACCCCGGCGGCCACGTTGACAAGTTTCATGGAATTAACGATATGCATAATTTCTAGTAGCATGACATGGCAAGTGTACGATTAAGTGAAAAGCGTATGACACACAGGAGAACAAGTAGAGTTCGTACGCAACTTGGCCCAATTCTTGAAAAGAAGTAAACGTTGTAAGAACGCAATGTTCTCGGTGATCGAGCCCTGTTATGGTAGAAGAGATACAATGAGCTTGAGATCCAAAAAGCGAATGAAACACTGTACGTACAACGACAATCTGGCTCCGTGTCATGCGTAGGTACGAGGCAGCCGTAAGTACAATAAAGTTAGCCATCTGAGCTTGAGCATCCAAAATTACTGTCGCACTACGCTTTGAATCTGGCTCAATTAGGCACAGCTCTCCGAATGTCGCACCAGGGGCCAATGTTGCGACTTTGGTGCCGTAATTGATGCTCGCCGTGGCTGGCTATGACAATTAAATGGTTAAAAGTATGAGTGCAAAGCAAAGGATGCACTTGATGTACTCACAAGTCGACGCAAGCTTGAGGCTGAACGAATAAGCCGTTGATGTAAGAAAGTTCAAGCCGTGTCACATTGAGTAGAAAAGCATACCATGAGACGTTGTGCTAGTGCGATAGCGCGATGTTTTTCCGTTTCTTGCCATTGTCGGGTCACAAGCTGTTTGCCAAGTCGCGAATTACTTTGAAGCTCACAGATTTGCTCGGTTAGAGACGGGAGAGTCGTTTGGTTAATTCAAGGACTTCATTTTCCGATCCAGACTCTCATTGATCACAACAGAAGAGCCACGATCACTTAACGGCATCGCGTCAGCTTCACGCGGCTCGAGCTCCAATGACCTCGTTCTTAAGCGCTTGACCAGGAAAATATTTACCTTCATAATTTGATTTTTGCCATTGTATGAATACCTGAAAGGTATGCTTTTCTCTGGGTGTCGGAAGTGAGAGTACATACTGTA
>MIQA02005485.1:0-33079 GCA_001887855.2 Sclerospora graminicola | reverse complement strand
GAGGTGGAGAGGGTTTTGGATACCCGATCAGGCAAGAAGACCCGTTTTGGCCGGACCCACCGTGAATATTTGGTTCGTTGGAAGGGTTATGACGATCCCGAGTGGATAGATGAGCGTGATCTGAACTGTGAAGCGTTACTGAGGGAGTTCGAACGTGATCGGGTGAGAAGGAATCGATTTGAAGTGATGCAAACCCACGAAGAGGGTAACCAGGAATCTCAATAGCCTGGGTTGACACATTGTGACTGATCAGCAAATATGATGATCGGGCAAGTGGAGATCAGGGCGGTTGGACTGGTTTGGAAGAAACGGATGCATATACATATATATATTACTCAAGAATTATACCTGTACGCATGAGAGTGATCGACCTACAAGATGGAAGTGATAGTGAGACATGAACAAGATTTACGAAAGTGGAACGAGAAGATCATCAAGGAATGTCGTGATATATTAAGTGATTATGGAGAACGAAATAAAAGTTGGTTATCACGACGATCACGGACCATATTTAGCGCGCAGACGAGAAACCTTGTACCCTGGATGGTCCATGGGACTCGATCGGAACTGGTTTCGCCAAGGTTCATGTTGATCGGTCCAGAGCAAGCAATCATGCAGTGTGGCGACCGGAGTTATGTGTCCATAACCGGGATACCAGTCCCCGCCGTCAGCCTTGAGTCCTCGCGATCCCGCTCGACGAACAGTTAAATGCAGGACGCCAGGGAACAGGAACACGTCCAGATCACACTCGCCGTGCAGGATTCCGTCAACGACATAATCGCAGATCGTGGCCCAAGCAGCCCCGGCTCTGGTACGTCGACGCTTGCGAGCATGATAGTAATGCTCGATCCACGCGTCCTTGCGCATCGCCGTCGTGATCGGGAAATGGTGAGTCGCCTCCCATATCGCTTGCACGTGCTCCTGGTAATATAAAGCCAGGCGTCCCTGTAGCTCGACAAACCAAGGACGATCAGGAAACGTCAGCCCGGGCATGGTTGTCAGGAGGACATCCCAGGGTGCTGAATCGAGCATAAGTTCGATAGCACCTCTGGTCAGCAACCTTGGTTGCCACTGCTTGTCCTTGGGTGCCGGCGATCTGATCGGGAAGATCCAGCCTGGCGGGCGGGACCACAAACGAGGGACGCTTTTCTGCCGCACTTCGAGAACCCGAGGCGTCAGATCCCAGACCTGATCACCACTCCAAGGTTTTCGTGTGGCCATGTGAGCGGAAGTCGGCTTCCCCTGCATAACGACATACAGATCCATGAACGGTTGGTTCGGATCGTAGCTGTAGTCGTTCTCTCCGATCGACGATCGATTCGCGGGGATGAAGACGCCCGTAAAATTGGGTGGCGGGGCGATCGCTGCCCCAGTGGCCGTCGGAGGAATGTCAGGATCAGCCTGAGCTGATGGTTCCTCCTCGAGATCATCGTCATCGTCGTCATCTGACTCCAGCAAAGTAACGGCCTGGGCCAGCGAATTCACGCCCGAATAACTTGGTGCTGGCGTACGGCGATCAGTGCTGCGCGATCGAGCCAGAACAGACAACGTCCTCTCGTCCAGATCGGTTGATTCGTCATCCGATTCGACCACAAGACGTGATCGCTTGGCGGGACTCATCTTTTGCTTCGACGAGCTGGTCTGCTTACGCTTCCCAGAACTCGAGGCCGAAGGCGCTGGTCTTTGAGTCGCCGGTGAACAAGATTGGGATGACGCAGGAGCTTTTGAAGTACTGATCACGGGCTGATCAGCACTACGAACGGGCAAAGAAGCGACCGAGGACGCGGGCGAAGGCGAGGTAAACGCTGGCGACTGTGGCGGTATGCCAGATGGAGTAAACGAGCTGATCAACCCAGGAAGCCGCTGCAAGGCCGTCCGAACTGACCCTGAACCGGTGTCTGGTTTGGTCCACCTATCCATGGTCTGCACCGCGAGATTTTTCAGGTCGGCGTTATGTTGAAGCCAGGCACGATCATCGAGCTCTAGGGTTTCAAGTTTAACCCGAGCAAGATTAAGTCCGTGCCGGCAGTCTTCAGCCACTTTCCGACTCTCGCACAACCTCTTCTGTATATCGGTACGGCCGATGCGAGAATCAGAAAGTTGTTTGGCCAAGAGCTGGACCTGTTCATCCGAATAGCGAGCCTCGATCTCCCGACGCTCTACGTCCTCGGCAGTGCGGATCTTATCACGCAGCAGCTGATCACGGTTGAGACGGTGATCATCGATGCGTTGCAGATGATCTACCATCTCGACCATCGAATTCTTCATTGCCTCAATACGTTCATCTGGAAATAAACATGGAGAGTCAGAAAACGGATTACAAAAGGAGTGAATGAGATGAACGTACCCTGATCACGGATGGTGATAGCCATCTAGTCGATCAGCGACTGTAAGGAGGCGACGGTGTCAGAAGGCTTGGAAAGTCGCAGAGCAGCGAGGTCAGCCGACAACTGATCACGCTCCATCGTCACACCCTGAAAGCGATCAGTCAGGTCCCGCAGGTCTTGGTCAAGCCGGTCATGATCTTTGCCAAGCCGGTCATGATCTAGCCGGAGAGCCGACAGCTGGGCAGCCAGATCAGCGGAATCACGTGCCGAAGTATCAGCCGCGATCCGACGATCGGATAACTCAGCCGTGAGTGCCCGGTTGGTATCGTACAGAGAAACCAACTCGGGAATGGCACTTCGGAGTTCCGATCGTAGCCGACAAGCCTCCACGGGCCCCAACGTGAATGGGCCCGATCCATCTATCAGGCGAGTGAGCTGCTCCAAGGAACGGAGAGGGCGATCTGACGGAGGTCGAGCAGGAAGGCTCCAAGACGGTCGATATGAAGCGAGAGCAGTTGTCGGTCGGATGAGGCTGGTCGTGATCGGCGTAGAAGTCGTGATCGGGGCGATCGCAGGGGTAGCCGAGCTGGAGACGGAGGGCGAAGAAGCGATCGGGCGGGCAGCCGAAGAAGACGAAGAAGGAAGAGGAGATTGGCTTGCGTCGGCCATGGTGATCACCAGAGAGGAAGTTCAAAAGTGAGTGAGTCAAACTGCAGTCGTTGTGCGGCTACAGTTAGTCTCAGGGGCGGCTGTGGTGAAGCGATCGGAAAATATTGGGACTGAAGTGGACCACACATGGCCGTTGATTGGTGACGATAGAACACCCATCAACATATGACGGTTGATGGGTGGGAAAAGGTTGATCACGATTAAGAAGAAAAGGTGACGGCCAACGGATATTCACAGCGTGGAGAAATCAGCCAAGTATAAGTATGGTCGTTAAGCCCAGTCCCAGGCACTGGCGAAATGATGGAGATCACGATCGGTATTACAGTCACTAAGTGGAGTTCCCGTGGATGAAATAAGAAGGAGTGACTGGTGACATGACGTATCAAGGGCGGGTGACCAGCCGATCTCTGAATGGTATAGTGGTTGAAGCTGGCTACGATACGAAGTTACGGCCTGATCGGCCTGTCATGCCCGAAGAATGAAGATCAGATGAGGAATGAAGATCGGGCATGTGGATTGACAGGTTGTGTGAGTGATGTGAACTTTGGTTGGTCCGAAGATGACGTGGCAAGGCCTGATCAGGCCTGATCAGGCCTGATCGGGCCTAATCAGCCGAGATCGGTGTGGTATGGTTGTCCTGACGGGGTATAAAGATCGGAAGTGTGGTTTGGAAGATGAATTGAGTCGTGATGATGATGACCCAGAGCATTCCCGAGGTGATCAAGGGCTGATCAGCCTGATCACCACCTGATCACTTTGGTCGATCACTATGGCGATCGTGATCAGGGCTGATCAGCCTCTGATCAGCGTTGATATGCAAGGGCAAGTAAGTTCTCGGTTTGGTTGGACTATATACGAAGTGAACAAGTGCTGAAGAGCAGGTCTCAAGTGTTTTCAAGGTCGTTTGTTGAAGATCAGGACGGGTCGAAGATCTTTTGAAGAGTCGGGTCGTGATCAGGGCAGAGTCGGTACAGGTCAGCTTGAAGGTGCAGCCAGGATGGGCAAGAGGGTGTTACGCAACCGTGCGACGAAGTAAATAGGGTCGAAGTAAAGGTCAGGCATGGGTTGATGTATGGTACACAGGTATAGGACATTGCATATATAATAACAGGTTTAGATTTTCCCCCTAAAGCAAAGAGTCGCTCCGCCACGTGTGCGGTCATTGGGAGCACAGGGTTGATTAGTCCCCTCTTGCTCATCTATTTCCCGGTTAAGACGCGCTTAGACGCATTTTGGCTTACCGGAAGACCCCCGACGGGTTTGTTTTAGGTGATCGAACCTCACCCTCAACGCGCACGTGTTTGGAACACGTTAATACTATTGGTAAAGGTTTTGTGGAGATAACGTTTGTGGATTACTGTGGAAGATCGTGGATTGATCGCATTTTCTTGGTTTCGTTATATCTCTCTCTCATTGGCTGGCCTGATCAGACGAACTTTCCTGATCAGTGCCTAGATACTGAATAAGTGTCGACCCCAACCCGTTCTCCGGTGAAGATTTCCACCCGAGGACACCCCCCGTCTCGAGAAGGTCAAACCCTCCGACCTGATCAAGATCATCCTTTTCGTCACCGAGTCCACCTAAGTGAGTGTAATCAGCCCCGATCGACGGGTACACAAGGTGAGATGAAGTTAAACATAGATCCTGACGAGCATGAAGACCGGCCAGATGACCGGGAGGATCAGATCAGTCACCATAGTGGTGATTCATCTGATTCCGATGCTGATCAGGATCGACGGAGTACCCCCTCCGATAGTTGGTCGTCCAGGCCAGTGGGTATCCGGATTCCACCCACGACTTCGGTCATGGATTTGGAAATCGGCTCCACCACATAACCAGGCTAGCCAGAGGTGGACCGGATGGCTACCGATGGTGGATGACCGAGGGATGGATGGCCTGAAGGATGTACGTGCCTGAAGACGGCTGGGCCTTTTTGGAAGGCGGAAGGGACGCCAGAGGTGGACGCTAAGCTGCTCAGAAAGTGTTGACGCCAGCGGCTAAGTAGCCTTAGATGGATGGCTATCGAGGCGGAGCCGGATGGGTTTGGTGTACGACACACCAAAGAGCATTCAGGCGAGCCGGCTGAATTGGCGTACAGTACACCAAATAGCATCCAGGCGGGCCGGCTGGTTTTGGTGTACAGTACACATAAGAGCATCCAGCTGAAGCCGGATGGTTTGGTGTACATCACACAAAAGAGATCCAGGTGGAGCTGACTGGGCTATTTCAGGTAGGACAAATGACTATCCAGCCGGGCTTTTTGGGGTAGGTTACACAAGAGGTTGTATTGGATATAGGGATAAAAATCAGTATACGTTTCGCTGGCTAAGACACAGGTCGCTTTCATTGGTTCACAGCAGAGGGCTAACAAGGTCCCCTCTTGCTGCTATTGGTTTGCCCGGGGAAGGTTAAAGTAACCCACCGGAAGTCCCCTGACCGGGAGTCGCGGCGTTGCGTATACTCACCTCAAGTCGCCCGTGTTTTGAACACGGTTATATCAAGTATTGGAAAGTGTGGTAACGTTTTGGCCTACTGTGGAAGATTGTGGAGTTATATTTGGATTCCCCTTTACGTACACGTTTGGATTTACCCCTTTATTGTCATTGGTTTAGCTGGACGATCGATTATTCTCGGTCCAGCCGTCGCAGTATACAAACTCCAAGTATATTGCCAATCGAGCTCCCCGGTGAAGATTTCCGCCCAGGAGCTACCCCTAGTCCTAACCCTCGTTTCCTTATTTGACGGACTTTTCACTTTTCGCCCTAGGGTCTATCAAGAGAGCGCAACCGCCAGTACTGACGGGTACACAAGGTGAGCTTTTCGAACATGGATCATCCAAGTCGTCACGACCAAGGTGATGGAAGTGACCGATCCAGCCGGCTGGATGCCGGATCGGATCAAGACCTGGATGGACGGAGTACCCCCTCCGACAGTCAGTCATCTGGGCCCCCCGTGGGTGTTCGCATCTCAGAAGGAATTTCTGACCACAATGCGATAGTCGACTCGGGTTGGAGGAGCACAAGGTCACCATGAAAGACTCACTTGGAGGCTCCGAGCGGAGCCGGCTCGGATTATAGTGCAGGTCACTATAGTCCGAGGAAGGATCATGATTTAGACATGATCCAAAGAAACAAATGTGCGTTGTGAATTTTATGAAAGAAGAAGAAAAAAGAAGAACCGAAGGTTAGCTACGACCGAATGGGAAAGTTACCTGACCTAGATCCAGGTCACCTGTCGGATAGGCCGGGCAATAGCAGGGCAGCCCATGATCGGTTATATTAAAAAGATGGATGTGCAGTCACAAGCGGTCACTGAAATTGACCTTGAAAGAAAGTGTTACTTTCGAGAGCCGGTTCAGTTGTTGCAAACGGACGGGGTCCTGGAGTTCACCCGCTCTAAAAGTATAGGTGGGAAAAAAGGCTCCATCCCTCCTCCGGTCCCCTTCACTAGGCACCTGACCCTAATTAGAAGGCTATCCGAACAGCCGTTACGATATTAATACCGGCGCTTTTGACCCGGATCACTAATTCGACGTAGAGGTGGACAAGCTGAAGATGCGACCATGACGTAACACGCTCATTTGATTCCTCTAGTAGGTCGATCGGAGCCCCAGAAGGCGATGTTTACCACTAAGGCCCTTCCATCTTCACCTTCTGCCTCGCGTAAGGCGGCCGGAGGGCACTCTTGGTCCTCTTTATACGAATCAGCCCCTTCGGAGGTGATTCATCTGAATCATCAGTCGACATCACCCGTATGACGCTCGGCCCTAAGGGAGCAGCAAATGTGGCAATTGCGACGTAGTTTAGAGGCATGAAGATTTCAGGAATAATTTACCTGAAGGAGGTCAGCCACCATGTATGCTGGATCACCCAAATAAAGGACGGTCGAGCAGCAACCAGATGGAGGTGGAATCTACAGAGCCGAGGGTCGAAGAAACGATACAGAGAATCAAAGAAGTAGTCCCCAAGTACCAGATCACATACAAAACATGTTTTCAAGATGGAACGGTACCTGCATGAACAGTTTCGATCTAAGTGAGGTCACCCCAACATAGGTCAGCATAACCGGTCCGCCTTCATTAAAGAATGGATGTCTATGTCGGGTCAGGATTGCGCTAAAGTTATAGCGGTAGAAGACATGTAGTCAATATGGTCGAGGGAAAGTAGACTTTACGTTGACGATCTCACTCACCGTTCAGGTCACCGACCTGGTAGACACTCCAGAAGAAGTCCTTCAGTCAATGATATCAACAGGGAGTCGGTCGGGTCAGCTAAATACCACTATGACCCAGATGATCTTGACCTAGGCATGACTTGCGAAGCTAACATGGCATCTGCCAAAGCTTTCGAGCCGGACTCAGGATCAATAACTAGGGTCAGAATATTAGCGAACTCTGAACTGAAGAACCTTACCGGATGACGACCAGGCAAGAGGATGGTTAGCAAGACAAGCACATAAGCAATCATGAGAGACCAAACTCCAGAGTACGAGAAGTGTTTGATCTTCGGTGAGGTCCGGCGAAGAAATGGATCCAGCAGCTTTGCCTGGAATTCCATGATAACTGGAAACAATTCGTGGAAGCATTTGGAAAAGAAAAACTTCCGGGATGTCAGTATATTCATACGAAGAAGATAGCTGACAAGAACCTATCGAATACCTCCATCGATTGAACGTTGCGGGCAAAAAAGCCAATATACCGGTCAAAGAAGATGCTGGTCGGAAACTACCCGGGAAAATGTGGGGCATTTTATAAGTATGATCGACGACCGGGATTTGGCTGACCAGCTCGCCTTGTTGCGCCTCAAGAATACCAACGAGTTAGAACTAACTCTACGGAAATATTAGAGAGCGAAACCCCACAGCAGTCGGAATGGGCAGGTACAGGCTACGTCCTAACCTGGATCGGGGCAGTAAGCCACTTTCAACCAGGACAAATCGTGCTGTTCGCATGGTTGTAGTAGACTCGGATGGTATCAGTTCGGGAGACGGTCTGGGGCGATTCAGAAGAAGAGCCGTATCGTTACCTGTTTTCGGTGTAAAAAGACAGCGCTCCAGGTCAGCACCTACCGGGGCAGGTCAGCAAAAGGACTTCCCAATCTGGGCTGACCAGGACCACCCAAGACGGAAATGCATCCACTGTGGTTCAATGAAGCATGATGACCGAAGCCATTGGATGCGGCTGACCCCAAGAAGTGGGGCACCCAGCTGAACACTGTAAGTCAGGTGAAGAAGTGCATGAGGCTGGAATCTATCCGATTTGAAAAGTTCTATAATCAGGTACGTACCGACGAAACATGCTGGGATGTTACCACCGGGATGGAAAAGGTGTTAAACTAGATTGCTCGCCAGGTTGGAATCTGGTTCGAGCCGAGCGGTCTAGTATGCATATGTTGGTAAGGAGACGCAAAGCAAAGCGTAACCAACGATACATGTAAGTTTGACGATTATATCAGCCGACACCCCGGGCAGCAATGATGACCCTTACCTGGTGGATAGTATACGAGTTGATAAATTTCTCAGTCTAAGGTGGCTATGGAACTGAACTTGTTGCCTGGTGAATCAAGGGGACTATTGGCAGTACCGCTCACCTGACAAGTGGTTAAGCAAACCAAGACTTGCGACAAAAAACAGATGGCCACGATGCCTTTTAACTCCGGAGAAAAAGTCTCAATTTTCGACACCACTTTTGCTTTTAAGGTTGGGAATGAAGTTGATGAGACGAAGAGGCAAGAGTGTATTGGAATTAGAGAAAGTTCATATATGACCCAAGGAAGAACAATAGTGAAAATTACAGTGGCTAGGTCACTAGTATACTACCATAATCCTTATGTGCTTTCTGACAGCTATATTTTTCATGGCCCAATCCTGTCAAACAGTGATATTTTGCAGCTTTTGGTTAAATTACTTACGAGCCATTATAAATAATTGGTTATATTACGGTGTCAGTAAGGACATATATTCTGCGGAAAATATATGCCAAGCGCTGGTTGGCCATTTGCAGGTGTCAGTTGCAAGCCAACGTCAGGAAGCACATACGAATTACGGTATTGCGCTGCCAGGGTACCAGAAAGGACGTAACTTTGGGAATGAATTTTATGAGGCCCACCGGTATAATACGACTGGGCATATCAGATGGTACGCTGAAACTACCTGACGAAGTGCAGATTCAGCTGGCCGACCGGCCGGCGACATCTATATGGTAACCACACTACGTTTTTGAGGTAAGGTCAGCTCGTGACTATTCCGGTGGGGCGATCAGTGGGGGCCCTCACGGCTGACGGCATAAGTTATGGTTGATCGGGGGGGGGTCCTTGTTCGTCATAGGGGGAGGTCATCTCAATTATGTTAGAGTGACCAGTGTTTCAGAGCAGCGCCTCACCTTACAAAAAGATATTATCGTTGGGGTATGGTTGGCCGAAGACAAGGTGCCCCGTCAGCTAGGTTATCCTACGATAGGTTCACGATGTTTTATCGAGTGGTAGAACCTGGTTTATCAAGCGAAGACTGACCTGGTTACGAGAAAGGGTTTGTGGGAGATGGCCCGAGGCCTATGGTGGTTGGACCGGAGTACCCAACGCTCTCTAGAATTCGGACTCGTGACCGGTCGCTGCCAGTCAGCATGATACCGCTGACCGGACAGATGTACAAGTCGCCAAACTGGTCCTGCCCGTTTACCAAGAAGAGAAACGACAGATCAGGTTTTCTTCGGGGAAGGACAGCTGTGCGAAGATGGTGATTCGGAAATAGTTAAAGCTGACCGGGTAGCAGATGTGGACCAGCCCGTTGAATGTCAGCTAATTTCTCCTCTGAATAAAAACGATGAAGCTCCAGAAATGAACGCGGGGTGGATGATACCAATCGCATAGTGGAGACCCCAGTTTCAAGGTAGTCGGCCTGACTGGAAGTAAATTAGAGGCTTACAAGATTTGCATTCATAAAGGGGGTGGCCTATATGTCGAGGGTATGGAGTACCAAATAACAATGCTGCCCGAAGTAACACCCTGACCCCCAGAGGTTACCATAGAAGATTTGCAAGTGGGTGACCCAGAGGTGAAAATATCAACAGGTTGAAGGATATTATATGGAAAAGGAAACATATGTTGATCGGCCAATGTAATGCAATTCCTGCGGCTGCCCATGGGGCGGTATGTCGGTGATGCAAAGCCAATTGCTCAGCGATGTCAACGAGTAGCGCCTCAGTATCGGGAGCAATTATCGGAACTGATTAAGGGAAGGGTAGCGACCACGATCATCTAGCCGTCCACCTCACCCAGGGCTTCGCCTGCAGTGATCACTATTAAAAAGAACGGGGTGGATCTACAGCTGTTCATTGATTATCGGCTAGTGAATCGACTAACTAAGTTAATGATCTACCCAACGCCGCTAATTAATGACTTGTTGGAAGACCTGGGAGAGCGCTTATGGTGTTGTTCGTTTAACATGGCCAGTGGATTTTGGGTGGTCTCCATGACTGACCGGGCTTGGTAGATTTCAGCTTTTGCCACCCCTTTCGGTCTGTTCAAGTGGAACCGGATGCCGTTTCTTCTAAACATTGCCCCGCAGATAGATCAGTGGTACATTGATAATCCTTTGTATGACCATTTCAAGATTAAGGCGAGCCAGGGCTCAGAGGTGTGATTACCGAAGGTAACCCTGATCCCGACCGAGAACCTTTGGTTTTGGGTCAGATATCTTATATTTATGATGTTCTAGTATCGGACACCTCAAGGTCTCCATTATGCGAGAAAGTGGAGCAATCTCTGATCTCTTGTTAAAAGTGGGATTTAACGATCAGCGTTGTGAAGGGTATCTGGGGAAAGACAAAGGTGACCTATCTAGGTCACCAAATTTTGATTGCTGGGAAAGAGGCCGACCCAAAATATTTTATTTTGAGTCTCTAAGTACCCTCCCTGCCCTTCCCACGGTCACTAAAATCTATGCAGTCCCTCCTACCTTCTTAGACAGTCTTAATTACTACAGCCGCTTCAGTAAAGACTTCGCGGTCTACGCAGCGGTGCGGTATGAGTTGCGGGAGGTGGACTTCCATACGTTGCGTTAGCTGGTCCGGCAAGAAGGACTTCAGGGCAGGTCATCCGTATCTACCACTGAATTGCTGACCGGCGCGAATAATCAGCCTGCCGACCTAGTTCAGATGAATATATCTCCAGGGCAAAGGTGGTACTCGGTATGCTAAAGGCAAAGATGGTAACCACTCCCGTATGGACTCATTTGACCCTGAAAAAGTATCGGTCGTCATTGTTTATGCTAACAAGGGTACAATAGCATATACCGCCCGGTAATGTTCACCAATCGAACGTTGAATTACGTGCTAAATCAGTCATCTGCCTCTAATCTTCTAAATCTCCTCTGTGCTCAGTAATAGCCAATGCGTGGTTTTTAGGTCCTTTTATGTTTGTATTCAATGTGTCCCATGGAACATTAAACCTACCAGATGAAGTACAGATACAGCTATCTGGTCGGCAAAAGGCGTAACAAGGGCTGATATTTCTCGGGCCGAATCGGTCATCTATACTACCCAAAATACCGCTGCAGGGTGACTACCGACATACTGGGTGATATCTCTGGCAGAACGACCAACTAATTTTCGATGTCATCAATATAATGCTGCCGCCTTCATGGATGCATACCTGATCATCCTCTGAGTTTATTACTTCTAGTCCGTCCTCCATAGGGGCAACACAGACGGGTCATCCGTCTTCCGATCCACTTCCATTTCATTTTCGTTCACCACCAAGGATCTTCTTGTTCAGTACAATCCATCCGGTCGGGTTGAATTTTTCCTGGTAGTCCATCGATTGATTAACTTGGTTAATGATCTGGATTAACCGAGTCAATTAAGATCGACAAATACCAGGAAAATATCTCCTAGCTTCAACTTAAATATTCAGGAGCTGTGGAGAAGAGTCCATTAATATTTAAGTTGAAGCTCTTAGGCAATATTACTGCGACTCGAAGAAGCCGTTCGTTATTATTATTTTCCATTCGATCGTCATATGATTCCGACCATTACACTATCCAAAACGGTTGGAGTCTCGTTCGGACCTACGTCATCGTTAGTCTTGCCGATTGGCATTGGAGGTGTCTTTCTGAGGAGGTGTCTTTCTGATAAGTTACTTAGTAGGAGTGGTATATTCTTGCTTGTCTACCAAAGGTAAGGTATCTTCGCCTGCTAACACCTCGTCACTGATCAGATCGATAGTTGCTTGATACGCAAGGTTCTGTCACTTAGTATACCTCCGTGATCCGATCGAAACGTATCTCATTTGCCGGGGTACTTTGCCATCCAAGAACCACATTCCTATGACCGTGTCCTCACGTATATGATTAGTGGCTGATCAGAAATATTGGTAGTTCTAATAAGAATAGATTTTCCGATCCCTCTGATGAATGAGGAGATCCATCGTTCACTAAGCGTTTGCCTAAACTTCTGTTGTCGATCATTTGGTCGGATCGTTACATCCACCGATCGGGCGACCGATACAATTTTATACTGACCCAACTTCACCACTTGCATGCGCACACCATATAACGGTCTCTTTGAGTGGAACAGGATGCCGTTCGGATTAAAGTCCCTCCTCAGATTTATCTGAGGCTGATCGACAATGCATTGTATGTTTTTTTCGGATTATTACTACCGAGGTCATGATGTAGTTAGTGAAGGTGAGCCCAATCGGGGTCGGAAACCCTCCGTTTTGGGAAGTCGATCCTACATAGATGATACCCTGATCACGGTCACATCATGGGACGTACTGTGTGAGAAGGTCGAAAGATTACCCGACACTTGCGAACGATGAAATTTGTCGATCTGTGTGCTCAAGAGTTTCTGGTACCGACCGAGGTCGCTTACTGCAACCATACATAATGTGTCGATTAAGGGGTTAAAAGCTATTCCCAAAGATCTAGGGTCACTTAGCTACCTATCATTCCCCAGATATTTCAATTCCATCTGATCGTTCCTGGGTAGTCTAAATTACTACAGCAGATTTATTGAAGACTTCTCGCCTTACGCAGCAATTTTATATGAACTGAAAGAGGTAGATTACCGTACCGTGCTCAATTGGAAGCATTGCAGGTCCTGACTGATCAGTCGACCAAGCCTAAGCACTTGATCTGCCAGGTTGACCAGCTGGCCAGTCATCTTTTACCCCGATCGGAGATTCACATGCAACGTGACATAGTCGCATTTAGTATGTTGCAGGCAAAATTATCCACAAGCCCATTTTGACCCAGAAAAGGTACGGCGCGTAATTTTATATGCGAACAGGTGGGCGACCTTTGCCGCCGTAGTTTAGGACCATGACGGGGTGTACTGCCCGGTCACGTTCACGACACGGACATTGAATCCAAATGAAGTTAACTATGGGATTGTGGATAAGGAAGTACTGGCTAAAATACGTATATTGGATTCTGCTGGTAGCTAGACAGGTCAAGGTACTTTAAAGACGGCCCACCCTGGCTTGGTTACTGTCAACGAACGGAACTGACGAAAGGCTGGGGTGGTGGTCGGTTTTGCTGTCACATGTGGTCACTTGAGATCATTAAGTGTACCAGGGGCGAAAAATAAATTTTGAGCAACCTGGCAGCCGGCATTATACCACTGGTGGAGGTTCAAGAAGCTCTAATCAAAATAGCTCCCCGGAAGCAACCTAGCGAAACGATCACACTCCCTCCGTCAGTCGTAAGTCCAAACGAAGACTTAATCGTCCTAGATTTTGATGGATCGGCGAGCGTCAGGAATGGTGTTAGGGTTTACAGTGCCCTCTTGTGGAAACTCCCTTAGTGGTCCTTACTAGCCTTCGCTTCGGGTTATACGCCTGGTATCACGGTTAACGAGGCCAAGTACCGGGATCTGTTGTCTGCTCTGGATTTCCTTGTCACACAGAGAAAGGACAGAATCGTTATCTGTAGAGATACTAACCTGGTGATCAGACAGATCACCGGAGGAATCGATTCCAAGATGCCCCGTCTAAAGCTGTTGAGCGATAGTGTAATGAAGCCCTACAAGAGTGACCAGATCGGGATCGTTTACATGTGAAACGAGATTGAAATCGGAGCGCTAACCACTTGGCGACGACGACCATGCGCGATGAGGTCGGAACGTAGATCACAGAAGTAACGACACTGGTCGAGCTGGTCGAGATCAACAGATTGCTCAAGTTGATCAGATCGATGGTAGGGGGCTATCAGAATGAAGAGGTCGGCCTTAGGGAACAAGTGGAGTTAACAGATGAAGATGATCAGCCTACGCAGGTAAAGCTTACTAGAGGAAGGAAGATTAGAATCGCACATGTTCTCAGTTTGGAAAGAAATGATGTTGGACCGCCACCGTTGTGCGGCTGCGATCAGGCTCAGGGGCGGCTGGGGTGGAGTCAAGTCGAAATGCAAATATAGGTGATCTGCACCACGCGGATTGGTCATTAGATATATCATAGATTGGTGGATTAGGGGACCGGATGCCCTGTTGAGTGAGTGGAACGATCAAAGTGGCAGTTTTCCACCTGGTACAGGTCGATCAGACCTGGGGTGGGGTGATCCGCAACGGTATACGATAAAAGAATATATGGAAAACGGTAAAAAGTACCGTTACCCGGTTGGAACCAAGAAGACCGTACTGGCGTAAGACGCTGATCAGCAGCTAATCATAGAGGGCCGCTCGTTTTCGAAGTGATGAAGTAATCGATCAGGGTTTCTCCAGATACTAGGCTAACGATTGGAACATCAGCTCGAATGATGATGTATTTTGCCCGTTGGACATATAAGTGAACATTTTAATTATTATGGACTGATTCGACCGGTCGACCGGCATGGCCGACCGACATAATTCACTGATCAGATAATTTGGAGACAGATAATTGATCGAAATATAGTGGAACATCGTGATTCTATCGTGGAATCTACGTATCGTTTGTTGTTATAGTTTATCTCTCGTTATTGGCTGGTTCGGTCGTTCGAAACTTCCCGGCCGTGTCCTTTACGGTACTCAAAATTAAGTACCAACGCTAACCTGTTCTTTGGTGTTGATTCCCAGCAGACAAAAACCCTGGATCAAAAAAGCACCTGATCAAGAAAGTCATTTTAATGTAGAGTCCACCTCGTGAGTGTAATCACCGAGAGCCAATGGGTACAAAATGTGAGATGAAGAAAAAAGGTTAATCCGGTCGTTTGTGATGACCGATTGGAAGACCGGGATGATCAGGTCCATTCTTCTTGCGGCGATCTGTCCGATCAAGAGATCGACCAGGATTCACGGAGTAACCCTCGGATAAGTGGTCGTCCTGGCCAGTGAAAATCCGATTTCCCCTAAGAACTTCCGTTCTGGATTTGGAAATCGGATCCGCCATCGTCGATATGGAAGCAGGTGGGAGCGTCGCAAGTGACGACGATGAGGGTTCTGACAGACGCGTCAAAGACGACACAAGCGACCGGGTGGGAGCCTTCGACAAGACGGACTTCTTACCCTGGCGGCGGAGGAAATATTCGAACCGTCATTGGAAGGCGGCTTGAACGTCACCACCGTGTGTGATGACCTTTCCGACGTACTGACTTCGATATCGTGGTCGACGACAATGTCAACGTCGACTGTTACCCAACGCCAAAGCTACTGACGACGAAGGCAACGGGGACGGCAGTGGTCTTCTCGCGTCCACGGGTTGTGTGGATGGCGCTACGCTCAAGACCATTGCGACTTCTGGCTAGACGATGTTCGACCCCACAACGGTGCCGCTCACTACGTTTGCTGAAGCCGTGAACCAGTACGATGAACTGTACGGCCCCACACAGTTTGCTCTCGCATTTGCAGATTGCCCGCGCGGTTTGCTCTTCTACCTCCTTCCGAAGGATTTTTTGAAGAAGATAAATGAGGAGAGCAACAGGTATCGTGAGCAGAGCATCGACATGGCTGCGGTGGAACGACACGCTAATGAGGTGAAGCGGAAGGAGGCATCCAGCGGTCGTCGTCGGGATGTGCTCGAGATTGCCTAAGAACTACTTACAGAGCGTGACATCAAACAAACGAGCTTGCCCATTGGATTGGGCCGATAGTAAAAATATCGCTTAACCCCATATGCCTGTCGACCAGTGGTGATGGGGCCAAGGGATTCGCTCCGACCAACGATGCTAGGTGATGGTATAACGTTACCATAGCTTCTTTGATTGTCTCTCTTGGTCTAGTTCGAGCAGTTTATTTGCGTTAAAACCAACCGTAGTAATGCCAACTTCTTCGATCTGAACAAGCCGGTTTCTGATCAGATCGAACTGGCTATCGGAAGTGGTCGGCCCAGTTGCCAGACCTTCCAGCTTCCCGAGGATCTTATGTCGGATGCTTGTCATGATCGATTAGTCTTCAGGAAATTATGAAACTCACGAAGGTAGAACATACGCTAAATAACTTTCGTGACATCGTGGTTTTCCCAGCCGGTTCGCTATTTTTCTTCATCTTCTTTGATCATCTTCGATTTTTCGTTTTTTTTCGCATAATTTTTAAGTGGATCAAATTGATCCGGACCCTTATTTTTCTTTTTTTAGATTTTCTTATGCACAAGATCGGGTTAGGAACCTCGATCTTTCCCGGATTATAGATGGTTTTACTATAACCCAGGTTGGCTCCAGACGGAGCCTTATGGGGAGTTGTTTCATCTTTAATTTCGACCTGGAACTCCACCGGACCAGGCACACCATCGCTTCCGTTAAACTGGACAGCATCGGAGGCGTTACGCCATCTTCCAATACACCCGAAAAGTTTCCTCCACTTTGATCGTTACATCTTCACATCTCCAGAGGAATCACGGTGATATTCAGAGTCAACAAGTGATACAGGCTTTCGCATCATTGTGGTGAGCCGATTTCTAAATCCAGAGTGGAAGTCTTGGATTGAACTCAGAATCCCCTTTGCTCGGACGACCATTATCGAAGGGGGTACTCCTTTGATCCTGGTTGACTTCAGGATCGCCCACGTCATCTCTAAAATGACTGGCCCGATCGTCCCGGTCTTCCGACCGGTTATCCCGTGCGACAGGATCCAAATTCAACTTCATCTCACCTTGTGTACCCATTGGTATTCGGTACTCAGGTGGACTCTAGATGATGAAAGACTTCTCGATCAGGTCGTAGGATGTGTCTTCTTCGGGACGGGTTTGTTCTCCGCTGTGAATCTTCTCCGAGTACAGATCACGGGTGATACTACGTACAAGTACCGTCGGGATTCTTCAACCGACCGGACCAACCAATTAAACGAGGGATAACCAATAACCACGAAAAACCACGATATAACTACGATCTTTCAGGGTAAACCACAAAATTATCTCCACGAAACCCTTTCCAATAAATAAAACGTGTTCCAAACACGTGAGCGTGAGAGTGAGGGTTGAAAACCTTAAGCAATCCTGTCGGGGGACTTCCGGTAAGCCAAAATGCGTCTATGCGCATCTTAACCGGGAGTTTAATTGAGCTACAAGGGCCTAGTTAACCCTGTGCTCCCAATGATCGCCGACACGTGGCAGAGCGAATCTTTGCTTAGGGGTTAAATTCAGTTCTACTCAATGCAATATCGAATACCTGATGTACCATACACCAACCTATGTGACTTCGATCTTGATTGTCTAATCACATGATTTGGCCGGTACCACCGTCGACCGATCTTCAACTAACCTAACCTGGTCAGTACCACCCTTGACCGAGCTTCAACTGACCTGACCTGATCCTCCTGGCATCAGCTCAGAATCGGCTGGGAGCCAGCTTCTCATACTGATCTATAGTCGACTTCTGGGGCTGGTTCAGCTCTTGCTTACATAGACATTATAGTCGGTGTCTGGAGGCTAACCAAGACCAAGTCGGGTATCTTTTTGAGCCCAAATTCTGCAGCTGACATGTACTAAACCTTGCGGGATTGGCTCATGGCCGGCTTTTTGGGGGCTGAATTGGGCTGATTATCTTGATGTCGATCGGGGCGGTTTGTGCTAGTCTTCGAAACCGACTTCGACTTTCTTTGGTTGGTACGTCTCCATACGGATCAAGGCTGTAAACTTTGACCTCCTTTACTCCCTCAGACCACCCTATCCTGAGACTGGACCAGCAAATTCAATCGATCAACCATACTCCACTACCATCGGACTACTCGGATCACTGATATTTACCCTCGGTATCACCTAGGCAACATGATCCGTCATATACAATATGTTGAACCAATCGCAAACATTTTTCGTCATTTATTTCTCGGCCGGTCCGACTATTAAGTTGACCCAGTCCGATATCCGAACATCCATATTCAGTCGTGGTCCCACTTCACCTGGGATAGGGCGTGCTAACGGCGATCTCCATACTTTTATCCACGTTTTCAGTAACCCGTTATTGCACGTATGATCCGACGTTAGATCGACATGTCCCACCAATCAACAGTCGCATCCTGCCCATCCGTGGTGGGTGCACTCGCGACCACCAATCAGCGTTGAGATGTGTGCCACTTACATCTGCGTTTTTGATTCCGCTTCACCACATAACCCAACCAGCGTACCAAGTACACAGTACGCTGCCTTCCTTAAAAGGAATCGAGCGCTTCGAAAGTAAGCGCTGGAGAATGTAACGCTTATTCCCCTGATTAACAATCCGGGACGGCGGCGGGGGTTGATAGCATCCTCGCCGTCGTTGTTGCGACGCATGGCTCGTAGCTTAAAAAGCTCGAGAGGGGTCAGTCTGTACGGTGCGGCGATGTGTTACGTTGTGAAGCCATATCGATCCCTTCGGGACGAGGTGCACGACCTGATGGGCGCGCATGTTGCACTCCAGCAGATGATCTTACGCTGGTCGAGCATGACCGTCAAAAGTCGGAGATCGGGAGACATCGGACTTCGCACATTCGGCTGGGAGCCGATTACAAGTCTCTTTTCGGGACTTGAATAAGCACGAAAAAATTATGCCGTGGGGATGCGTCTCGTCATAATACGGAGACGAAAGGTACGGCTTGAGCCGGCCTACGTAGAACGTAGGGTTGAGGCATATCGCTGCGGGAACATCTAGTGTTTAGGCATTGCCTTTTACACCTTGGACCTTGAATGGGCCATTGAATTAAGGGAGCAACTTCCGTGTAGTGTAGTTGCTTACTGCATATGTAGGCAAATTAGTTCTTGAAAAAAAAATTGCCTTTCTCAAACGAATTTGTATTCTTCCTTCCGTTTTTTCCTGCTTTTTGCTTCTGGGTATCAAAGGCAGAAGCAAGCGCACCTTTCACGTAGCGTATTACAGTGCCAAGCGGAAATACGAAGTCATCTACTGCTTCATTAGCAGTGGATATACTATCTTCATTATCTGCAGCGATTGCAGCAGAGCATATGCTTCGTAAGCAGCTTCAGTATCAACTGAAGCTGACTTTGTTTTTCCTGCTGTAATTGTAGACTCATAAAATGTTTCGCTAGTTGCTGTTGCAACTTGCGCACCGACTCGCTCAAAATTTGAGCGGGTCCCTCCCTCACTTAGATTTGGCGTACCACCAAGCAAAGCCGGGGTTCGTGGATGCCTCATGGCAATTACGTAGAACGGTGTATGCTCTGTTGAAGCATACACCGAGTTGTTGATAGCAAACTCAGTGAGGGGCAAGAAGCCACTCCACCGTTCGAAGGCATGCGCCTATTCATGCAGCATGTCTCCGAGAGCTCGATAAACGCGTTGTGTTTGCCCATCCGTTTCCGGATGACCCGCAGTTGACATCTTCCACTGCGTTCCAAGTAACGAGAACGTTTATTGCCATAAACGTCCTGTAAATCTCGATCCGAGACTATCTTATTCGGCATTCCGTGCAAGCGGAATACCGTGTCAATGAATACCCGCGGTGTTTGTGCGGCAGTAACATTCGCTGACACAGCAACAAGATAAACCATCTAGTCGAAACGGTCTACAAAGACCACGATGACATGTTGTCGGGCGGAAGACCGAAGATAAAGTCCATTAAAATGGACTCCCAAGACTCTGTCGGGACCAGCAGAGTTTGGAAAGGATCCTGCGCAGAGTGCGCAGGTTTTTCGCGCAGGAAAATCTTGCCAGCGCGAACTAGTATCGTACCCATTTGTACTGGTTTCTCCAGTAGAAATCGCGTGCGAGAAAAGCGTTTGTCTTCTCCCGACCTTGATGCCCAGATATCGGTGCATCATGATACTCAAACAGTATGTGGTGTTTGAGATCATCGTCGTTTGGAACGACGATGCGACTTATATCTAGTAGGTCTGTGCTATAAGCCAGCAGACCATCCTGCAATCGATTATGATGCACGCAAGCGCGAAGGAACTCTGGTAGCTAGTCGCGCTTCTGATCTGATTGATCACTCAAGTAATCAATAAACAGACGCATTTCCTCGTCTGCTTTATACGCTCGCCGTACCTGTCGTACGAGGGACGGCGACAGAGCAGTGCAGTGCAACAAATTGCGTTTGCACTGATGCCTTCGGTTACGGACGGTTTCGCCTTGTAATCAGGCCGACGTGATAGCGCGTCCGCTATCACGTTCAACTTTCCCGATTTGTATCCAACCGCGAATTTGTATTGTGCAAAGGATGGCAGCCATCGTGCCATTCTTTAAAAAATGTGTGGGGAATTTACGACCGTGCGTAACGGCGCACGGACCGTATAAACCATAAACGGTCTATCTCCTAAGAGATAGAAACTTAGCCAGTGCATATTTTATGACAAGGAGCTCCTTGCCATGCACTGGATTGTTGCGCTCTGATGGGCGAAACTGCCGCGATTAGTAAAAGATTACGCGATCACGATCATCATGATCGCGCTGCATCAAGGCACAGCCGATTGCGAAATCGCTCGCGTCGCAAACGACGTGAAACGGTCGCTCGTTGTCGGCTATAGCCAAGACAGGCGCCTCAGTCAAGCTTTGTTGACTGCAGCAAATGCTTCTTGGCATTGGGTATCCGAATGCTACTCGACATCTTTCTTAAGTAATTGAGAAAGAGGTCAGATGAGACCAGCATGATTTCACGAGTACTTGTGCAAATATGTTGCCAACGCAAGGAACTTTCGAAGTTCCGTCACATTGTTTGGCGTAGCCATTCAACAATCATCCTGATCTTCTCTGGATCAATGACACCCCTTTCTTGCCCATGAAACAGCCAAGAACGTGTATCTCAGGGTGCACTAAAGGTGCACTTCTCCAAGCTCTTATAGAGCTTATGTTTTTACATAAGCTCTAACACCCGATGTAAATCTTCGTTATGAACATCTACATCACTTTTATCGTGTTCAGCCTTGCTGTGGATGAATACGTCGTCAAAATAGCTCGGTGCGAATTCTCGCACCGGGCGCAATAGATGTGTGACACATCTATTGAGTGATGCAGGGGCATTACGTAGCTTCTGTGGCATTACAAGTCATTTCCAAAGCATCTCGCTTGGGTGCTTACTGCTGTGAGAGAGATAACCTTCTCACGCATGAGGGTTTGGTAAAATCCATCGCGTAGGTAGCACTGACGACAGAGCTCCCGCTCATGCCATCAATGATGACATCTTTCCACGGTATCGGCATTTGCACTGCTACCGTGGCTGCATTCAGCTTATTATAAGCGTGAACGATTCTCCACCCTCAAGTGGATTTATTTACCCAGAAGGTGAGACTGGAGTGCGGTAAGGTAGACTCCCGCACATGTCCCGCCTTGCGACGAGTTTCAAAGAACTCGTCGATAGCCTTCACCTGGTCACGCAGTAATGGCCATTGCCGCGTGACACAGTACTTCGTGCCTGGATCAAGGTCAATTTCATGTCGAGTTCGTTTATCGTTAAGAACCTCGCATGGAACTTCTTCAGGGAATACGTCAACGTATTCCCAAAGTACATCGTAGTAAGGGGAGTTCGCCTAAAGCGACTCCCAGCTCTACGCTTCAAAGCGCCGAACTTTGGTCTGTTCATTGGGAACACACTCGTTCCCAATGTCGTGCGTTTGCACTGTGTATATTTGCAAATATCCACATCATCATCCGTTGCGACGATGACACAGTTCTGTTCAATCTGATTATCGTGCTAATTCTTCGTAAAATTCTTCCGGCTTAGAGCTGGAAGGGCCATCACCTACGAACCTATTTTAGAGGGTTGATGAGTGTGAAAGACTGGGTATCTAATCAGGTCTCTGTCTGCGTCAAGACGTTTATTGTCTCGACAGTCTCATCATCGAAATCAGACGCACTCGTCCGATCTGTTGCATGTTCGGCTGCATGGTGATTGTTATCATGGTGATCGTTATCACTCGTGCGCAAGTCCTCTTCGTATGGTGACCACTGCCGACCATGAAATCATATTCCTCACGACTAAGAGCAGTCGTGAGTGCTTCAACATGGGAATTATTTTCACCCGTGTTGCTAACTTCGTTTCCACGATGAGTAATTCCCACCGTGGATAAAACTTCCACACGACGACCGTCGTCAGTAGTGGACAATTCAACACAGGGTCCTTGTCATCCGCTGATAGTGTCAGATCAGACCTGGTGGTGCCACCGCTACCCACCAGACTGTCTGTCGCCGCGGCTGTAACGTTGGATACAGCCGGATTACTCACAGGGGGATCAGTTCTTGTGGGTCTGCCAAAGTTGATCGACAGGTTAAACCAGTCGACTGTTTGTTTATGCTTGGACATCCAAAAGATGCCCAAGATCACATCAAACTTGTCGTCTAAATCGAGGACGATGAACTCGTCCTTGAACGACAGTTTGTTCAGCTTAAAGCGTTTGCGAACCACACGCTCAGGAATTGCCACGGTTGCACCTGCTGCTAGCCGGACTGACAACGTAATTCGTAGGGGATTTTCATCCACGAAAACCAACGACGTTAGACTCCCAGTTCTAACGAAATTGTTCGACGCTCCAATGTCGCAAACGCCCATGGGGACATCGTTTCCATTCGGTTTAACCCTTACGGCGGTGAGAGGCTTTCCCTCATCCTGTACCTTCTGACGACATAATCCCGTCTGGAGCTATAATCTCACATGCCCGATGTCGGCATGTACGATAACCCTTTCAGAAGGGCACCCCGCCCCTATTGGTTCACGTTTTTTGTCATCAACAGAGGAATGCCGTATTGATGTCGCTTACCAGTGGACTGTCAGTCCGCTGACCGCGTTGCGCCGGACGTACTCGTGTGCATAATGCCCAATCTTCGTGCATCGATTGCGGCGAAGAAATTCTCATTCTTCGTTTGCCTCGTACTGCGACCAATAGGTCCATTGGCTCTGGACCTTCATCTACGCTTAACGCGGGTGGTAACCTCGTGGGACGAAATTTGAATTTCGTCTGTTGTTGTTATTATTAGTATACTGCACCTACGGCATGTTTTAATTCGAAAGGCTGCTGAGCCCTTTGACTGAATCTTGCATGCGATGCTACCGATCGCAGGCTGAATGCTTCTCGGATGCTTTGGTCTATAGCATCCCTCAGAGTCTTTTGCGGATGCCAGTAAAGACTCTGCTTGACAGGGCCGTCGTTCAGTCTCCTTATAAAGTCAGTGACCTGCATTGCTGGAGGCACCGGCTCAGATAAATTATTAAAAGCAAATATTGTATCTTCTGAGCGTAAGCTTGAAGATTAATGTTGGGGTTCCATGAACTCCTGACGGCAATTTAGTTCCATTTCTGGAACTTAGAAGTTGAGCTATAGCTCAGCTTTTAATTTCTGATACGTCAGGAACGCAGATTCATCAGTGGATCTGCGCGACTCATCGCCCATGACCTGGCATGACCGACCAGGCATGTGGTGGCAAAATAGGCTTGTTGACGTGGGTCAACGTTCATCTGCGCAGAGATTGCATCTTCCACCTCTGCGAACCAGCTACGAAGGGGTTCGCCCCCTTCGCCTGTAAAGGGCGGTATCCGTGCCCTTACGACCTCAACACTTAATGGGGCGTTATAGGTGGCGACCGCGACATTAATGACGAGGATCGCATCTATGAATCGATGTAGTGTCGTTTGAATCGACCTGTCATCTCGACCTCTTCCTCCGTGGAGGATGGTAATTATCCGCATCACCTCCACAGCAACGTCCACACTACGTTGTTGAAAGTGAGGTAAAGCCTCCCTCACTAGGTCTTGCGCTTGCTGGCACTCGGTTGACGACATGTCGACCAACCGGCTTTTAATACCAGCGCTCCGCTAATTGATTAGCGAAACGAATCAATCAGTGGTCGTTAAGACGGACCACGAACGAATTGCTACCTGGTGTAGCAGGGTAACCTGTTAGAGGCTTACACTATGATTTGTAAGTGAGACAGCGTGCAATTTAGAATAAGAACAAATGTAATTTGTTCATCGATAGTTTTAATTTTTATTAAACTAGACCGGACTATTTGATATACTTAAATAGTCATGAGTTATATGAGAAACATTATTCTGACCCCCTCAAATTGATACGTTGACCCCCATCAACAAGAAAAAGGACAAAAATAATTTACTTTCTGTAAAAGGTATTTCGACACCAGGGATGCGTTCGGTAATGCCCAATTGAGGTTTTCAAGTTTGTTTTCACTCACCACTCATACGTAGCTGCTTATAAACTTTACGACAATGACGAGAATTCAGCTGAGCATTTGATACGTTCGGGTGTATACCGCCACCCGCGTTGCATATTAGACTGCGCAATGACGTTACAAACCCAAACGTAGTCAGCCAAACTGTATGCAACGACATTGCTTTAGGTACACCAATAAGAAAAGTTTTTCGCGAGTGATGGTACACACTCCAAATTAGTCAGTCAAACTGTATGCAATAACATCGCTTTAGGTACACCAATGAAAAAAGGTTTTGTGCGGGTGACGGTACATACCTCAAAGTAGTCAGTCAAATTATAAGCAACAACATTGCTTTAGGTACATCGATGAGAAAACGTTTTGCGCAAGTGACGGTACATACACCAAAGTAGTCCGTCAAACTGTATGCAACATCATTGCTTTAGGTACACCAATGAGGAAAAGTTTTGCGCGGGTGACAGTATACACCCCAAAGTAGTTAGTCAAACTGTACGCAACATCATTGCCTTAGCTACACCGATGAGAAAACGTTATCGTTAATGTGGATGGTACAGTGCTTTGACTCCAATGCTTTACGTCGCTGCCAGTCTAGAGGCAAGCAAGCTCGCCTTCATGTTATAGCACGCAGTCCCGCAATTCATCTCCTTGGCCGCTAGATGGTCTAAAACACAAGTAGTCGATCGACCGGTAGAATTTAAGGGCATGATTAAAAACATTCCCATTCATGCATTTTTATTTTATCTTAACAGTATGAGAAGCTGCGTATGGTTAAAAATGAACGAATTGCAAACCTTGTGTCGAATACCTTGTGAACAGAAAAACATTATTTTAGACACTGCTGCGTCCTTTTTCTTGAAAATGGGGGTCAACGTATCAATTCGAGGGGGTCAGAATAATGTTTCCCTCATTATATATCTGAATATATAATTCCGGACACGTGGCTGCAAACGGTAGGTTTTATATTGATTGGTTTAGCACTGGTAACTACAATTAAACCTTAGCTAATCATACAAACATGTAAAATAAAACTGATTTAATAAAACCTAATTATTAGATCCCCTCTTGAAATTGGGTATTTACATCCGAATTGGATTTCCTTGTGGGTTATAGTAACTTATAATCCAATATTCGCATTTCAGACTATAAGTCTGAAATTGAACTGTGATGTTTACAATTAAATATTACTTATGCAATGGTACCCCATTACAGTTTCCGTCACTTGAGGGAGGGAGGGGTAGTGTGGTGTCCAGAGGGATGTGAGCATCGACGTGCTGCGCGCATCCATGGATGCTCCAATACTTATATGCATTCTAACTGCCTAGATATCAGAATGCATACATAAAGCACAATATACTTGATCTTCGCCAACAAGCCCATACTACACCTTTTACTGGTCGTTCTTCCCAGATGTCTAATTTAAAACAATCAGTACAAGAAATGGGCTGTATACAGACCAAAACATTCGATTCAAAACAACCGTAACATTTTGCTAAATGACGAGGATACAAACAGTACGGCGGAATTAACGTTTGGCGTAGTGTACTTGACGGCGACGTACGGGGAAATAATTGCTCTGGTATTCCTATTTGTTTAGCTTGTGACAGCGTATCGAATACTGAAGGTCGAAAGATTCACATGTACCCACAATCTTACACGTACATGTACTGTACAATATTTGCTTTATCACAATATAACGAGTGCTTATAACTTGAAATGATACTGATTAAAGCTGGACTTGTCAAAGGATATGATAGTAATATCAGTAAGACTGTACGACTGCGACACAACCGAACGGAATTCATTGGTTGGTGCTTCCTACTCAACAAAATGAAGTTACTGAATGGAACGACACTGGCACCAAGGTAGTAGTTTTACATCCACATCCACTGTTTCATAGTTTCCTGTGGCCTCTCGATGAGGGGATTCTTTCAATCTGGAGGATTCCGATATTTCTAAGTTAGCACTTAAAGAAGATTTACTTTAAGGCAATGACAACAGAATTGCCACTCACAATGCAGACGTGGGTCGCCCGGAGAGTGAGAGATCCTTGGTTATCAGTTATCCAGGACCAATCACCCAAAAAGATATGAAAACACGGCCACATCCTTTCGGACTACCAAGTCTGGGTGATTTATAGAATGGCAACCATGCAATTGAACACATTTTATAATAACAGATCGGAAGAAGCACATTGTGTATTAAACAACGATTGTTTCAGTAACGGTCTGATATTGCCCATATTATGTGGGGATGCGTCACCGCACAACAATTCTGGAAACGGCTAATAGAATATTGGACGGGTACGTCAATGGTGGTGACGGACTTAGATCTTTATCAGTCAGCAATAGCACTCAGGAATTACCGGATATTTCACCAGTGATGCAAAGGGAGATGCAAGAGAAGTACAGTTTACAATTACACGACTATCAAGACCAAATGAAAAGGATTTGGTGGGGTATCAGTGGGATAGCGCAAGTTTGGATGTGGCAACTCAGAAATACGACAATCTTTGAAGGTAAAAAAAGAAAAGTCAAAGGGAACACACAGATATCATATGGAATCAGTGCAAGATTCAGCTTCCAGAAGTTGCAGCCTTTGAGATAGTCGGTCCAGGTTTAAGGATGACGGGTTACGATTACAGTTATGCTTGCGGGGCTTTTTCAACATTATTCCAGCACCATTGGTCATGATGTCGCAACATAATTACTCCGAATATGCTTTACCGGAGCAGAATTCGAAACCTAAGTTAGTTACACGGGCTCATAAGTTTGTACTAGCCAATTGTAAAGACTAAATTGACTAGTTTTATTAGTAATAATTATATGAAGTGATACAGTATGTACGCCCGACGCGTATATGTGGAATGCCGTATGAGCCAGACGCCGCATTACTTTGCAAACATTCGATTACGACGTCTACCGTTTCACTGTTTCAACAAAGCAAGTCATTTGCATGTAAACACTTGTTTCAAAAGTATACGCGTGAGTATACACTTTTTATACATGCCCCGTCTGTGGATGGTTAGATATCTGGGAAGAACGACTGGTAAAGGTGTAGATCAGGTTAATTTGCTCCTCCTAGAAAGGGTGGCTTATATAATGGTCGCTCTGAAATGGTTTCACAAAGTGTGTTCATGAACGGAGGGACGACTGTATGTTCTAATCAAAAAAGGTCGAATTGAAATATTTTTATGATTTGATTGGCTTAGCGTTAGAAAATGTAGGTCAAGCCTTTTTTTAATTGGGAGTTAGGGCAGGTTCACCTATGCTCTGGAAAGGAAAAATGGGGGCATCTGATTGGTCGGATGGTGGTCGCCATCTCGAGATGAACTTTTCCCTAAGGCCCTTGTCCAAGTGCTGGCACGCTGTACTGTACCGAAACAAGGGTTAGGGTTATATAATTTTAATCGTTCAGAAACGACGTTCCGAACACTGTCCATGTACCCACCTGCATCAAACATTAATTCATGATATTTCTAGTGAGCATGCGCGCTGTACTACATGTATTGACGTCTAAGGGCTGTGCATCGTGTAATTATCGATTTCCCTTGGGTCGTGCCGAAGGCTTTGGACCTCAAGCTAGTCTCCAAGAGTCAGAGATACAAGAGTCACAACACCACTTTAAAGTGAATAATTTCTACAGGAGTGGGCAAACTTTTTTAATTGAATTCGCTTATTAACCCTTCTATGACTCTATTCCATCTAGACGACCTATTTCATTTATTCTTTCCGTATGTTTGTGTGCGCCGCGAATATTGACTCCTTTGAAAAGGAAGGCAGTCATTCTACTCAGGAATAACAACCAATTAAGAGCATTCTTCTTCAGTCTTTTGGTGAATCACATGCCAACATGCTGCATCTCTTCAGCCTCCTCTTTTTTTATGGAGGACAGATCGAGAAGGATTAAGTAGGATGCATGATGGATCCGACCAAAAACAATCAATTATTTCTTCATTCTCCATTATACTTTGGTTCGTGAGAACCACTAATAGTAGGTTGTGCGTATGCTGCGAGTCCTTGCCCTCACGAACGGTGTAAGGAGGATGCACTTTGATTGGTCAACTCCATCACTCAACCTTCCATTCTACTTCTATTCGTGAGAGCGAATATTATACTGCTATCTCTATTATGTATATTAGTGGTCCTCACGAGGTACTTTGTAGGCAAAACTGACCAATCAGAGCATACCTTCGGTTTGCCTACAAAGCCCTTTTTTACACGTTTGCTTTTGTGGTAAAGCGATAAAAAAAAAATGTTGAGAATAAGGTGGACCACACATGGCCGTTGATTGGTGACGATGGGACACCCATCAACATGAGACAGTTGATGGGTGGGAAAGGCCGATCGCATATACGACGAAAAGGTGGCGGACAACGGGTATTTGTGATGTGAAGAGATCAGCCAAGTACTGTTACTACGCCCAGTCCCAGGCATTGATGGAACGGTGGAGATCACGATCGCGATCGTGATCACGTTTACTAAGTGGAGTTCCCGTGGATGTATAAAGAGGTGGAAATGCAGCAACTGGTGACATGACGCATCGGAGGCAGTCATCTAACCGATCTATGAATAGTGCATCTGGTGAAGTTGATTATGACACGAAGTTTCGGCCCGATCGGCCTAGCCAACTAATTTTTTCCCCAGAGATACGAAGATCAGACATGAAATGAAATGAAGCACGTGGAATGGAAGCTGTGTCAATAATGCCAAGTCCGGACAAATGATGATCACCGATGGATTCGTCCAGGAATGATGAGGAAAGTCCCGATCAGGCTCGATCAGTTGAATCAGTGTGATCTGGTTACCCCGACAAGGGGTAAAGGTCGATGATATGGCCGAGGGAACACGCGAAGTCAGTGTGATGGTAACCAAGAGAGTTTGCGAAGTGATCGAGGGCTGATCACCCTGATCACTACCTGATCACTCGGCTGATCATTCGGCTGATCGCGGTGCTGATCGCGGTGCTGATCGAGATTGGGGCTGATCAGCCCCAAATCTGCGCCCAGATGTAAAGGCAGATGAAGCTTTCAATCAAGCCGGCTTGGATCGGCCGATCACGGCCGATCGTGGTGCTGATCACAATTGGGGCTGATCAGCCCCAAACCGGCGTCCAGATGCAAAGGCAGATGAAGTTTTCAGTCAAGCCGGGTTGGATATGAAGTGAACAGTGTCCGAGGGGCAGATCGCAAGTGTTTTCCAAGTTGTTTGTCGAGAGATCGGGATGTTGAAGATCGGCATAGAGTTTGACCATGATCAGTCGAGGACCGGATCGGGATCCGTCGAAGATCAGTCAGAAAAGGGTACGAATCAGGTTGAAGATCAACGAAGAACGTTCTACAAAGATGCTGGAATAAATCAGGTGGCAAGAAGTTCAAGGTAGAAGTATGGTAAGCCACATAGGTTGGTGTAGGTTACATTTGGTACTGGATTTTTTTCAGGTTTATAATATTAATATCAGGTTCTGTTTTCCCTCCAAGTAAAGAAGTCGTTGCGCCACTTGGCGCTACTTTTGGGAACGGGGGGCTAAGGCTCCCCCCGTTCATTTGTTCCCGGACGAGACGCGCATAGGCGCACTTTGGCTCGACGGAAGTCCCACGACGGGATTTACTTGGGTTAAACACCCTCACGGGGTTTTGATTTCCCCCTAAAGCAAAGAGTCGCTCCGCCACGTGTTGCGGTCATTGGGAGCACAGGGTTGATTAGTCCCCTCTTGCTCAAACTATTTCCCGGTTAAGACGCGCTTAGACGCATTTTGGCTTACCGGAAGACCCCCGACGGGTTTGTTTTAGGTGATCGAACCTCACCCTCAACGCGCACGTGTTTGGAACACGTTAATAATATTGGTAAAGGTTTTGTGGAGATAACGTTTGTGGGTTACTGTGGAAGATCGTGGATTGATCGCGTTTTCTTGGTTTCGTTATATCTCTCTCTCATTGACTGGCCTGATCGGACGAGCTTTCCTGATCAGTGCCTAGATACTGATTAAGTATCGACCCCAACCCGTTCTCCGGTGAAGATTTCCACCCGAGGACACCCCCGTCTTGAGAAGGTCATCCCTTCCGACCTGATCAAGATCATCGTTTTCGTCACCGAGTCCACCTAAGTGAGTGTAACCACCCCGATCAACGGGTACACAAGGTGAGATGAAGTTAAACATAGATCCTGACGCGCATGAAGACCGGCCAGATGACCGGGAGGATCAGATCAGTCACCATAATGGTGATTCATCTGATTCTGATGCTGATCAGGATCGACGGAGTACCCCCTTCGATAGTTGGTCGTCCGGGCCAGTGGGTATCCGGATTCCGCCCAAGACTTCGGTCATGGATTTGGAAATCGGCTCCACCACAATGGTGCGCGTGCCCGGATCACTTGGTGACTCAGGATATCATCGTGATTCCTTTGATGATGAAAAAGATGTGAAAATCAAAGTGGAGGAAACTTTTCGGGTGTATTGGAGGAAGGCGTATCGCCTCCGATGCTGTCCATTTCTAAAGGAAGCGATGGTCGACCTGGTCTGGTGGAGTGCCAGGTCGAAATTAAAGATGAAACAACTCCCCACATGGCCCCGATCGGGGCCGATCTGGGTTATAGTAACGTTAACTATAATCCGGGAAAGGATCGAGGTGCTGACCTTGATCCTATGCATAAGAAGAAAATGGAAAAAATGGGGACTGATTGATATGATCTACCTAAAAACATGGAACCAAATTGTTCTGAGATCGCCGCAGAACTGAACCTAGATTTTGTGTAAATCAAGGGGTTAGGATGATGATCAACCACCTAAGGGTAGCCTTACAACTATGCCCAAGGTCCCTGAGCCAATGCAGTTGATGTTGACACTTACGATGGGGCGTTCTCTGCAATAACTACGCCGACCAAATCAACTTTGATCTGACCAGGGGCGATCAGGTCGGCGTTGAACGAGAAACGCTCTGATCAGGTCAGCATCGGCCGGAAAACTGTCGATCAGCCTTTGATAAGTCCAAACACCATCGTTTGTCGATATGCGATTCGTCCAGTCAGATAGAATCTGACCATTCTGACCAAAGTGTTGTCGAATGAATCCGCCCGATGATCGAGCTGATCAGGCGTTCCGACCGGGGCGACCTGGTAAACGGTCCGACCGATGAAATGGATATGGGATCGGTCGGACGAAGAGGTGAAATAGCTAAGTATACAGTATTGCTATATATCCTGCTTCTCCAACACTTTTCGTCACTACAAGATATGACATAAAGGTACTGCTACAGAATTCCGTGGGGATTAACGTTTCGAATATGGTATCGACTGGCTCAATCTAACTAGAAGTCAAATTTTGCCATCTTAGTCTAAGTGCGGAAAGACGGATGCCAAGAATCTCGTATATTGGTGGTCGTACTGAGTTAGCACACTACAATTTGCTAGTTGTACTGCGCAGCCGCTTGACATTTTGAATTGTCCTACCTGCACACTGAAACTCCCGATTTTCGTGGTTGCTTGCGACATGTTTGAGGAAAAGAAAGGATGGCTCAGGAGCTAGAAGATGCACCTGTAAAATTTTCGTGATCGGTGGTGAAAGTATCAATGGACTGGAAATCGAGCAACGCCAGGCTGATGCTAGGACTATGAGGACTAATGCTTTTCTTTCTAAGCGAGAGAATGTGCGAGCACGAGTTCAAGCCGGCAATTTGATACACAAGAGAGAACTTGGTGAGCAGATCGATTGATTGAAACGAAGTTTTCAGTCAATTTTTGTGTGCCTAGAAGGTCCCCTGGTGGAGTTAATGAAAAAGGGCGATTTGATTTTGATCGATTTGGTAAATATTGCCGAGAATGTCGTGCTTGAGCGACTTAACAGTATGTTCGAACCTCAACGAACACTGCTAGTCGCTGGAAATGGCGGCGACCACGTTTAAGAGTTTGTAGTGCACCGAAAGTGGCGTGTAATAGCAACACTTGAACCCTGGTGGCAATTTTGGCAAGCGTGAATCGTCTCCAACTTTACGTAATCGTTATACCGAAATTTCGGTACCAGTACTTTTAGATTTGGATGATATTACTACAACAAGTTGATCGGTAACCGAGGATTTGTTTCGCGGGCTCACAAGAGACAATTAGCAGCAATAGACTGCTTGGTATTCCTATTCCACCCTATCTTATGTTCGGTCGAACAGGTTAGCGAGGAAAATGGGGTGTCAGTAGATGTGGGACTGTGACGCTACGCGAATTCTTTTTTCTCAGTTGGATAACTTTTATCACTTCTCTCGTTAATTAACAACAAGATGATTTGTCACTTAAGATTACAGCATGGACGGCGGTCACGTCTGTCAATATTCACGACTTTGGTTTGTTCACCTTTAACCAGCATGATGATCCCATCTTCGTGCAAAATCCAGTGTTTCCTCATACGACGCGACTATGTCTGGCATCCCGAAAGAGCGGCGATCGCGAAACGCCGACTTTATTGTCACCGAAAACCATACAAAGTCTCAATGTAATGGAAGTGGCCGCCATATATCTGCAAACTTGTAGTTTGGATTTGATTCAAGCGGTCATCTCAAATGTCTTCGCATGGGTATATACGTG
>MIQA02005484.1:0-21402 GCA_001887855.2 Sclerospora graminicola | reverse complement strand
CCCCAAGTCGCCCCTCAAGCCGACTCCCAGGAGAGCCTTCAAGTGCCGGATCACCTGCAAAACATGTTTTCGGCGATGATGGAACGATACTTGGAAGAGCAACGTCGGCTGAGTGCCAGCCGCGGCAGTCCGAAGTCACCGGACCAGCCGGCTCGTCGTGGAAGTCAGGCGTCCGAGCCAGTCCAGTACTATGCGAGGGAGCCGAGTGACGAAGACATGGAGTCGGTGCAGTCCAAGCAGAGTGAACCCCATGCCGCCCCGCCGAGCCGCCAGACCGGTCGCCGGACCGGACGTCGGCCAACGAATAGGAAGCTGTCTCTCAGCGACGTGGATATGGAATCCGTCAAGTCGGCCAAGTACCACTACGATCCGGATGACCTGGACCTGGGGATGGCTCGCCGAGCCAACATGGCCTCGGCCCAAGCGTTTGATCCGGACTCAGGAGCGATTATAAGGGTTCGGATGTCAGCCACGTCCGAGCTAAAAGATTTCACTGGACGAGACATGGACGAGGACCAAGCCCGAGGATGGCTGAGCAAGACGAAGTCGGCATTTCTCAGAGACCGGACGCCGGACTATGAGAAGTGCCTGATCTTTGGAGACTTGATGAAAGGTCCAGCAAAAACCTGGATCCAACAGCTCAGCCGGGAAGTCCGAGTTAATTGGAAGGGATTGGCTGAAGCGTTCGGAGAACAATATTGTGGATCTGGAATGTCGGTGGCGCGCCAATATTTCCACACCAAGAAGCGGGCGGATGAGACCCCTCTGGAGTATCTCCATCGCCTAAATGTCGCTGGCATGAGGGCGAATATCCCGGTTAAAGAAGATGCCAGCCGGTCGGAAGCCGCTCGTGAACATGTGGAACATTTTATCAGCACGTTGGACGATCGGGAGCTGGCGGACCAGCTGGCATTACTGCGATTGAAGAACACCACGGAGCTGGAATTGACGTTGCGCACCTACCTAAGAGCGAAGAAGCGAGGCCCCAAGGCGGCAGTTGGAACTGGCCGTTTCAAGTCCCGATTTAACGCGGATCAAGGAGGCCGGCCGCCATCTACCAGGACGGCCCGAGCCGTCCGCATGGTTGCCCGAGAGTCAGACGCGACTAGCTCGGAAGAGGAGTACCAGCGATCTGGGGGCGAGTCCGAGGAAGAGCGGTACCGGTACCTGTTCTCGGCAGAAGCCAGTCAGTCATCCAGGTTGCCAGCTGGGTCCAGTCAGCCGAAGGGTTTTCCGGCTCGAACTGACCAGGATTACCCCAGACGCAAATGTACCCACTGTGGGTCCATCAAGCATGACGACCGGAGCTGTTGGAAGCGGCTGACCTGCAAGAAGTGCGAAAGGAAAGGACATCCGGCGGAACACTGCTTGTTTACTTGTAAGACTTGCGGGGAGGTGCACGAGGCGGGACTGTGCCCAATTGAAGAATTCTACAACCAGATGAAGAAGTGGTACGTCCCGACCAAGCATGCTGGAATGTTGCCGCCCGGGGTGGAAAAGATGTTAAACTAGATCGCTCGCCAGGTTAGAATCTGGTAGAGCCGAGCGGTCTAGTGTTAGTATCTATGCATATGTCGTTAAGGAGGATAATCAAGAAGCAAAGCGTAATCGACAATACATGTAAGTTTGACGATTACGTCATCCGGTCCCCGGGCAGCACGGCTGACCCCTTCCTGGTGAGCAGTATACGGACGGACGAATATTCTCGGTCTGAAGTGCGTATGGAATTGAATCTGTTACCCGGCGAGTCGCGAGGTTATTGGAAATATCATTCGCCGGATAAATGGTTCAAGCAGGCCAAGGCGGATGGCAAAATCAATAACCAGAAGGCTACCATGCTGTTTGACTCTGGCGCGGAAGTGTCTATCGTGGACACCACCTTTGCTCGTAAGGTGGGGTGTGAGATAGACGAGACGAAGCGGCAGGAATGTATCGGCATTGGAGAAAGTTCATACATGACCCAGGGAAGAACAAGAGTTAAGATTACGTTAGCTGGGTCTTTGGTATATTACTTTACCGCCTGGGTAGGCAAGCTGGCCGGGCAGGATGCAATTTTGGGCATGGACTTTATGGTCCCAGCCGGCATACGGCTGGACTTATCGCATGGAACATTGACGTTGCCGGACGAGGTACAGATCCAGCTGGCCGGCCGGCGGCCTTTATATGGTGCCCACGTCCAGTTCCTCAAGTTAGGTCAGTTTGTAACGGTGCCAGTGGGAAAAGCGGTGGAAGTAATGTTACGGCCACACGACAGGCGGAATAAGTTATGGTTGACAAGGGGCGAGTGCTGGGTACCCTCGTTTGTTAAAGGGGGTGGTCATCTCAACTCTATAAGCGTGACCAACATCTCGGAAAGGCCCCTCACCTTGCATGAGGACGTGATCATTGGAATGTGGCTGGCCGAGGACAAGGTTCCCCGCCGGCCGGGTTATGTCACAATTGGCTCAAGACGCTATATCGAGTGGCAAAACCTGTCCTTTCAGGCAACCACCGATCTGGTCAGCGAAGAGGAAGAATTGGAAGAGGACCAGACGCCGATGGTGGCTAAACCCGAGTAACGGACCCCTTCTAAAATATTGACGCGGAGCCGGCCGTCGCCGGATCCAGCTGAACGTATTGGCCGAGACTATGCCCCGATCGCTGAACTGGTTTTGCCCACCCCGATGAAGACGGACGAACGACGGAATCGGGAGAAAGGACAAAGCAGAGTTACATATGCGGTCAACACCGATGCCGGATGGTTTGATGACCGAGATGATGGCGGATCGACCCAGTCGGCCGATCAGAATTCGGACATAGCCGAAGGCGGATCAACCCAGCCGGCCGATCAGGATTCGGAAATAGCCGAAGGCGGATCGACCCAGCCGGCCGATCGGAATTCGGAAATAGCCGAAGGCGGATCGACCCAGCCGGCCGATCAGGATTCGGAAATAGTCGAAGGCGGATCGACCCAGCCGGCCGATCGGAGTTCGGAAATAGCCGAAGGCGGCCGGCCGATCAGGATCCCGAATTAGTCGAAGCTGACCAAGTCTGCATTCATGAAGGGGGCGAGCTATATGTTGAAGGCATGGAGGATCAGATGGCGGTGCTACCTGAGGTAACCCCCTGCCCCCCGGCGGTTACTATTGACGATCTGCAAGTGGGAGACCCGGATGTGAACACCCCGGAAGAGATCAGCAGGCTGAAGGATATCATATGGAAACGGAAGCATCTGCTGATCGGACCAGGAAACGCACTTCCTCCGGCCGCCCATGGGGCGGTATGCGACATTGATGTGGAAAACGCCAAGCCGGTTGCACAAAGATGCCGAAGAGTCGCCCCCCAGTATCGGGAAAAGCTGTCAGAGCTTATCAAGGGATTGCTGGCCACCAAGATAATTCAGCCGTCCACCTCGCCATGGGCTTCGCCCATTGTAATCATTATCAAGAAGAATGGGGTGGATATAAGGCTGTGTATTGACTACCGGCTGGTGAACCGGCTGACTAAGCTGATGGTTTACCCGATGCCGTTGATAAACGACCTGCTGGAGGACTTGGATAAAGTTTTGTGGTATTGCTCATTGGACATGGCCAGTGGATTCTGGGTGGTCTCTATGACCGATCGTGCACGGGAGATCTCTGCGTTCGTGACGCCCTTCGGGTTGTTCGAGTGGAACCGGATGCCGTTCGGTCTGAAGAATGCTCCGCAGATTTATCAACGGCTGATAGATAACGCGCTGTATGGACACTTCAAGATCAAGGCGGATCAAGATCCGGCTCTGGTCGGGGATGTGTTCGCCGAAGGTGACCCGGACCCCGACCCAAAACCTTCAGTTTTGGGGCGGCGGTCTTACATTGACGACATTCTTGTGACGGCTACTACTTGGGATTTACTGTGTGACAAAGTGGAAAAGTTGATGATTACGTGTGAAAAGTGGAATCTTTCGATTAGTGTGGTTAAGAGTTTCTGGGGAAAGACTAAGGTGACCTATTTGGGTCATCAAGTTTCGATCGCCGGATTGGAAGCTAATCCGAAAGATTTGGAGTCCTTGGGTAATCTGCCTTTCCCGCGGTCTCTAAAGGCTATGCAATCCTTTTGGGCAGCCTGAATTATTACAGTCGATTCACTGAGGATTTCCGGTCAATGCTGCGGTTTTGTATGAACTACGGGAGGTGGATTACCCAAGCTGAGAGAGCAGGATAGGCAAGTGGAAGCGCGAGCCGAGTCAGCAATATCAGCCAATGGGATGCCGCCCGGATATTTCCATCAATGAGATGTCGCCCTTGTCAACTATTTCGGCCAATGAGATGGCGCCCTTGTCTTCCCCGATAGGCAGCCGGCGGCCGAACTCCTGCGCGGCCGGCCCGGACGACCACATGACCCGAGCGATGGTAGCCTTTGGCATGTTGAAAGTTAAGATGGTGACTACACCAGTCCTGAAGCATTTTGATGTTAATAAGGTTCCTGTGGTCATCATCTACTCTAACAAGTGGGCCATCTCAGCTGCCCTTGTTCAAGATCATGACGGAGTGTACTGTCCTGTGACATTCACCAGCCGGACCCTGAAGGCTAATGAAGTTAATTACGGGTTAGTGGATAAAGAAGTTTTGGCCTTATTGCGGATCTTGGATGTGTGCTATACTATGCTGGTGTCTCGGCCTATCAAGGTACTATCTAGACGGTCGACCCTATCATGGCTCCTGACGGCGAATGGAATTGACGGCCGGCTGGGTAGATGGGCGGCTCTGCTGTCTCAGTGGTCCCTCGAAGTAATCAAGTGTACTAAGGGAGAAGAGGAGATACTGGGCACGCTGGCGGCCAGCATTACCCCAAGGGCAGAAGTGGAGGAAGCGCTGATAGCTATAGCGCCTCGGAAGCAGCCTCGACAATCCATCATATTACCGCCGCCAACAGTGGGACCCACGGAGGAGCTAATGGTTTTGAGTTTTGACGGGTCGGCGAGTGTAAAGAAGGGAGTCGGGGCCTATAGTGCTATTTTGTGGAAGTTGCCCGAGTGGAAAGTGGTCACGGCCGCTTCAGATTTCACGCCTGGCATAACTGTGAACGAAGCAGAGTACCGAGGGCTTTTACTTTGCCTATATCTTCTGGCTGGCCGGACGCAGGGACGGATCATCATATGTGGTGATTCCAATCTGGTGATCCGGCAAATCACAGGAGAGATAGAGTGCAAGGCGCCCTGGCTGAGACCGTTGAACGATCGGGTTATGTCCGCCCTGTGGAAATGGCCAGAACATGAACTGTTACATGTCAAACGAGAGTGAAACAACAGCGCAGACCATCTGGCCACCTTGGCCATGCGAGATCAGATCGGTCTCACCGTTTCGGATCCAGGATTGTTGGACGGATTGGCAGAAATGAACAAGCTGTCGGAGATAATCAAACCGGCCGCTAGGTACGAGGACCATCCGCCCGGACCCAACCGTCCCGAAGAAGAGGAGTTTGGTGACGGGGACCGGGAACAAGGCATTCAGACCCGACCGGATCAAGAGATGCCCTGTGACAATAAGAGGTCCCTCTAGGCGGGCCCGCAGGCCTGTTGGGCGCTGACTAATCAGGGGTAATAGTCGAAGTAAAAGATTGGAGTGGAGATGAAAGAAGCACGGATGGATATATTGAAAAGGAAACGAAGAAAAAGAAAGAATCAAAAGAGTCCAGTTGCCCATCCCTATGGACGACTATACTTGCTGCGGAGCTGGAACACTAAAGGTCCGGGATGGTTGAAGGGTCGTCTGCGGTATTAATTTCGCCAAGGATCTTGCCGGTCGATGACCGCAAGAGATTCGGAAAGAGAGGCAGTCTTATCCCGCGCACCTAGGCCTGGGTACCACGATCCACCCTCCGCTGCACCTCCGCACCAGCGGTTTGGCAGATGGAGTATAAACGGAGAGAGAAACAGGTCCAGGTCACAAACACCATCCCGGATGCCTTCCATAACAAACGCGCATAAACGGACCCATTCTTCGGAAGCTCGTCTTCGTCGATTCTTCCGGGCGGTGGAATATGCTCGGAGAGATACGTCCTCTCGTTTATCTTTTACAGAGATGTACAGAAAATGGGTGGATTCCCAGATGGATCAGGCATGGGTCACAGCGAAGTCCTGGAACCTCGTTTAAAATCCGTAAACCATGGGCCGGACGGAAGCCCCATATCGGGCATCTCAGTGGCCAAGATTTTCCAAGGATCGGTCTTCATTAGCGCGTCAATAGCACCCGACCTCATCAGGTCGGGGCGTTAAGTCTCTAATGGAGGCCTTGCGTGACCGAGGGAATATCCAGACAGGCGGACGGGACAGAGAGTGAGCGAGCTGAGAACTGAAAATATCGGCAAGACTTAAATTTCTCAGCTGCTCGACCGTCAAGGCTGGATGGCGGACTGATCCGCCTCACTGGGGAAGCCCCCGTCCGGCAGCCACAAAAGCGGTAGTTTGGGAAAAGGGGGCGCAGGAGCTAGAGTGCTCCGCCGGATCTTGGATTTGGTCGCCGGCCGGCGGGATTGACGTTTGGGACGAGGTCCGGCCGGAGCTGGCCGCCGGGTTTTGGCCGGAGGTTTGGAGAGAGGTTCTCCTGGATCGCTCAGGTCGAGAGTCAACCACTGATCAGGGATGTCATCTTCATTCTCCTCCACCTCCCCCTCTGCTACTCCGTTGGAATTTAGGGGACGGGCGGCCTGAGAGGCTGGGGTGACGACAGTGTCGGGAGGCAAAGAGGAATCAGTCGGCTATACCCTCCAGATCCAAACCCGCCGGCGGCGGAGTCTGCAAATCGATAACCTGATCAGGGCCCGGGTGATCCATCGTTTGACTACCAGAATTTGAGAGGCGACGACGGGTGTCCGCTCGAGAGCGAGACAACGTAGCGAACATCTGCTGTTCGTCGTAGTCCTCGTCTTCTTCGTCATTATCGTATATGTACCTAGGAGAGGGCGGATCTGAGCCCGAGGATGAATCAGACGGAGAGCCAATCTGGGTACCGGATGGCGAAGCGGCAGCCGAGCCGGATGCCGAATCATCCTCGGAGCTAGACGACGAGCCAGGTGTAAGACCAGTTCTCCCCGGTGAAACGGGTGGAGATACGGCGGCGGTTCCCATTGCGAACAAGCAATCGTCGCTGTCCGACTCAAGCTCTTGTTCGCTGGCCGAATTGCTCGGATGACATCGGCGCGAGGGTGAAGATTCGCTCCTTTTTCTCCGTTTGTGAGAGGCGGAAGGCAGATCGGAACCGGCCAGGGAAGGGTTAGAACTGGCCGGATGTTTTCCCTTCCCCGATCCCGCTGAGGCAGATGACCGGGATGATTTCGGTGGGAAGGTTTTCCACTGATCCACCATCCCCAAGACGGCCAGGATGGCCACGCATCCACTCAAAGGAGTAGTAGGAGAGGAGCGATTTGGGCCTGAGTCTTTTCAAGCTGGTCTTGTAGTTCGCACAACAGGGACCGAAAACGATCCTCTTTATCCAGCAGGGCGGCGCAAAAACGGTCGACCCGAGTCAGCTTATCATGGGCGTCACGATGACCTTGCTGGACCTGGTAAAGCTCAGATCGCAGCTCTCGTTGCCGGGAGGAAGCTTCTTGCAACAGCTGTTCCAGAGAAGAAATGTGGCGGAGAGCTTGAGCGTGGGACACGCGCAGGTGGTTTCGGTCGTCCCGCACGGTATCTAAGTCGTGGGACACCTGGCGGTGTCGAGCACGAAGATGCGATAACTCTTGGGATACGTCGGAAATCTCAGCAGATTGTTGTTTCAGCTGCTCCAACTGCTGGACTATGAAGTGATAAGGGCATGGAAACTGTAAGCGACCGAGTCACAACACAAGAAGAGGCAAAACACTTACGTTGTAATTTTGAGCGGTGAACCAAGTCCTGGTTGGCAGTCCGGAGGGGATATGCCGTCGTCGGCCAGCATGCGGAGACGATTTCTCTCTTCTGTTAGGCTGGCGACCTGGCCCTCGAGATCGGCCGCCCGCTGTTGAAGTTTACTCGGTCCCGAGAAAGATCTCCGAGCGGCAGCTTCATCGGCCCGGCGGTTGGCGAAAACGAGTTGCTGAACCAGATCCGTCTGGATGTGTTCCAAGCTATCCGCTTGGGCGGTTAACATCTCCAGCCTTTTCTCCATCCCCACTACCTCGGAGGTGGGGGCGGACGGTGCAGCGGCCCGTTGCAGGGCATCCGTTAGCTGGCCTACAAGGGCTTTGAGGCGGGTTATTTCGTCCACTTCCTCTTGACGGCTGCGCTTCAGCTCGGAGATTCGGGGCCCCGTGCGGTCCAGCATTGCACAAAGTGTCATGCATCTCCGCGACAAAACATCGGAGTCGGCCTAACAGGATTGGAGCTTCGCCTGAAGGGAAGAGACGTCGGACTTCAATCTGTCCCGGTCACCGCAAGCCTGACCATGAATGCGGAGCGCCGTTTTAACGTCCGCGGTCGACAGCAGCAGATCGGGAGTACGGAACGAATCCGGCGGTTCTGCGATTTCCACCCCGCTGGCGGGCGAGTCGTCATTCACTAGGATGAGACGGCATATGTCATCCTCGTCGATTTGCAGGACTGAAAATATATCAAGATAAGGTCAGCGTCTGTGGATGAGATTGCAAGCCGGCCGGAGGACCGACCGGGTTCACGAAAATTGTTATATATCAGTCGGATGACGTACCAAAGCGTGGCATGGGTAAGCAGGATCAGATCGACTTCGTTTAGGTGAGGTCGTGCCTCAACCGTTGTGCGGCTGTGACGCGACTCAGGGGCGGCTGTGGTATAGTGGCTTGGGAATTAATTGATGAGAAGGTGTGAAGTACTTTCCAGAGGGCGCCTTCTGATTGGCGGAAATTGTGGACCAAGGACATAGATCCCGGATGGCCGTCGCCGAGCGTATCTACCAGCGGCAAGACGGCGCCAGGCCTGGCGTCGGGCCAGATGGGTGTGACCAAAGACGTGGGTAGCGGACTAGGCGAACGGGATGACCTCGGATGGTTGACAGCCGAGGGGCGGATTGGTTGGAAGGTATGGGCGAAGGGTCCCGAAGGAGGTTGAGTTTCTTGGATGACGGAAGAAGCACCAGGGTCGGACGTGGAGCTACCAAGGAAGTGCTAATGCTAGCGGTCAAGTGAGCTTAGATAGATGGCCGTCCGGCCGATCCGGCTGGGTTCGGTGTACCGGCCGGCTTGTACACAAAAGAGCAGCCGATCGGAGTTAACCGGGCTACTTCAGGTAAGATACATAACTGTCCAGTCGGGCTATTTGGGGTAGGTTACACAAAAGGGAGTATTGGACATAGGAATAAAAATAAGTATACGTTTCGCTTTCTTAGACACAAGTCGCTTTCATTGGTTCACAGCGGAGGGCTAACAAGGTCCTCTTGCTGCTATTGGTTTGCCCGGGGAAGGTTAAAGTAACCCACCGGAAGTCCCCTGACCGGGAGTCGCCGCGTCGTGTATTCTCACTTACCTCATGTCGCCCGTGTTTTGAACGCGAAATATCTCGTCTTGGACAGTGTGGTAAGGTTTTGGTCTTCTGTGGAAGATTGTGGAGCTTCATTTGGATTCCCGATTACGTTCACGAAAGAATTTACCCCTTCATTATCATTAGTTTAGCTGACTGATCAAATATTCTCGGTCCATCCTTCGCAGTATACAAACTTCAAGTATATTGCCAATCCAGCTCCCCGGTGAGGATTCCTGCCCAGGAGCTACCCCTAGTCCTAACCCTCGTCTCCTTATTCCGACGGACTTTACACTTTTCGCCCTAGGGTCTATCAAGAGAGCGCAACCGCCAGTGCTGACGGGTACACAAGGTGAGCTTTTAACATGGATCATCCAAGTCGTCACGACCAAGGTGATGGAAGTGACCGATCCAGCCGGCCGGATGCCGGATCGGATCATAACTCGGATGGACGGAGTACCCCCTCCGACAGTCAGTCATCTGGGCCCCCCGTGGGAGTTCGCATCTCAGAAGGAATTTCTGAGAGCGACTACGCCACAACGGTGCCAGTGGGATGGACGGTGGAGTAACAGTGCGACCACACGACAGGCGGCGTAAGTTATGGCTGACTAGGGGCGAGTGTTGGGTGCCCTCGTTCGTTAAAGGGGATGGTCATCTCAACTCTTTAAGCGTGACCAACATCTCGGAAAGGCCCCTCACCTTGCATGAAGACGTTATCACTGGAATGTGGCTGGCCGAGGACAAGGTGCCTCGCCGGCTGGGTTATGTCTCTATTGACTCAAGACTTTGAGTGGAAAAGCCCTGGCCTTCCAGACAACTACCGATGTGGTCAGTGAAGGAGAACCGGTGTAAGAAAATCAGGCTCCAATGGTGGCTAAACCAGAGTACCGGACTCCTTCTAGAATATTGACGCGGAGTCGGCCATCGCCAAATCCGGCTGAACGTGCCGATCAAGATCCCTCCGCAGTCGCTGAACTGGCTTTGCCCACACCGTCTAAGACGGGTGAACATTTGGATCAGGAAAGGAGACAAGTCGGAGTCACATGTGCGGACCTCCGATGCTGGCCTGCCCGGTGAGCAGGATGATGCAGGGTCGACTAATCCCGACACGGATTCGGAATTAGCCGGAGGTGGCCAATTTGGGAATCCACCTGACCTGGATTCTGAATTAGCCGAAGATGACCAGGATGGGAATCCGGATGACCTGGATTCATATTAGCCGGAGGTGACCAGGATGGGAATCTGGCTGACCTGGGTTCGGAATTAGCCGGAGGTGACCAGGATAAGAATTCGGCTAAACTGGATTCGGAATTAACCGAAGCCGACCAAGATGGAAATCCCCTGACCCGGATTCAGAATTAACCGAAACCGACCATGTCTGCATTCATGAAGGGGGTGATCTATACGTCGAAGGCATGGACGATCAGATGGCGATGATACCTGAGGTGACTCCCCGCCCACCAGCGGTTACTATGGACGATCTACAGGTCGGAGATCCATATGTGAACACTCCAGAGGAGATCAGCAGGCTGAAAGAAGGATATCATAAAGGAGACATCTACTGATCGGCACAGGTAATGCACTACCTTCGTCCGCCCATTGGGCGGTATGCGACATCGATATGGGTTAACGCCAAGCCGGTAGCGCAACGATTCCGGAGAGTCGCCCCCAGTATCGAAAAAAACTGTTGGAGCTCATTAAAGGACTGCTGGCCACCAAGATCATCCAGCCGTCCACCTCGCCATGGGCGGTCGCCCATCGTTATCATTCTAAAGAAGAATGGGGGCTGACTAAGCTAATGGTTTACCCGATGCCTTTGATTAACGACATGCTGGAGGATCTGGACAAAGTTTTGTGGTATTGCTCGTGGGACATGGCTAGTGGATTTTGGGTGGTTTCTATGACCGACCGTGCTTGGGAAATCTCTGCATTTGTTACGCCCTTCGGGTTATTCGAGTGAAATTGGATGCCATTTTGCCCTAACAATGTCTCGTAAATATACCAGCGGCTAATAGATAACGCGTTGTATGGACATTTCAGGATCAAGGCAGACCTAGTCGGTGACGTGTTCACCAATGGTAACCCTGACACCGAACAAAACCTTCGGTTTTGGGGTGGAGGTCCTACATCGATGACATTCTTGTGACGGCTACTTCCTGCGATTTGTTATGTGAAAAGTAGTCAATTAATGATGACGTGTGAAAAGTGGAATCTCTGGATTAGAGTAGTGAAACGTTTCTGGGGAAAGACTAAGGTGACCTATTTGGGTCACCAGGTCTCGATTGCTGGACTGGAAGCCATCCAAAGATATGGAGTCTTTGAGTAATCTGCCCTTCTTGCGGTCATTGAAAGCCATGCAATCCTTTTTGGGCAGCCTGAACTTTTACAGTCGTTTCATAGAGGACTTTGCGGTCTATGCAGCTGTGTTGTACGAATTGCGGGAGGTAGATTACCGTAAGCTGCGGGAGCAGGGCCGGTAAGGGGAACCGTTGACCGGGTCAGCTATTTTATCCAATGAGAAGGTGGACACGTCATCCCTAGCAGGTGACCGGCCCCCCGACCAAAATCCGACCAGGACCGACCTCGGTTGGTGCAGTGGTTAAGGCCCTGCCCCCGGGACCGGGAGATTGTGGGTTCGAGTCCCACTAGGGACAAAAACCCAAAGTCGAACCAACTTGGTTGGATAGTAAGTATAATGATACGCATTCAACCCAAACCCGGCCAGGTCTGATGACCGCATGACCAGGACGAAGGTGGCCTTTGACATGCTAAAAGCAAAGATGGCCATCACAACGGCTCTGAAACACTTTGATGCAGATAAGGTACCAGTGGTCATCATATATGCTAACAAGTGGACTATCTCGGCTGCCCTAGAGCAGGATCATGATGGCGTTTATTGTCCTGCGATGTTCACGAGCCGGACTGAAAACCAACGAAGTGAACTACGGGCTGGTGCACAAAGAAGTTTTGGCCTTGCTACGGATCCTGGATGTGTATTATACGATGTTACTATCCCGTCCTATCAAGGTGCTATCCAGGCGGTCGGTCTTGTCATGGCTTCTTACAGCGAACGGAATTGATGGTCGGCTGGGTAGATGTGCTGCACTGTTGTCCCAGTGGTCACTAGAGGTGATCAATTGCACTAAAGGAAAAGAAGAGATACTGGGCGTATTAGAAGAAGCGCTGATAGCGAAAGCGCCCCGGAAGCACCCACGACAGTCCATCACACTCCCGCCACCGACAGTCGGTCCAGCAGAAGAATTGATGGTTCTGAGCTTCGGCGGGTCAGCTAGCGTCAAGGTGCTTACAGTGCCATCTTGTGAAGGCTGCCCGAGTGGAAAGTGGCGGCCGCGGTCTCTGACTTTACGCCCGGTATAACAGTGAATGAGGCGGATTATCGAGGACTGCTGCTTTGCTTGGATTTGCTGGCCGGTTAGACACAGGGGCGGATTATTATGTGTGGTGACTCCAATCTAGTGATCAGACAAATCACTGGGGAGATAGACTGTAAGGCTCCCCGACTAAGATTGTTGAATGATTGGGTCATGTCAACCCTGAGGAAATGGCCAGAGCATGAACTGTTACACCTTAAAAGAGAGTGGAATAAAAGTGCAGATCATCTGGCCACATTGGCCATGCGAGACCAAGTTGGAGACACGGCTTCAGATCCGATCCTGCTATCGGATCTGGCGGAGGTCAATAGACTACCCGAACTTATTCGGACTGCTGACACTGAGGATGCAGTCCGGATAAGTTCGGGTAGTCTTCGAGTGAATGCTGCCACCCGGTCGCAGAAGCGCCGTTCACGAGCCGCCGACTCGTCACCTACAGAAGTAAGAAATGAAGGGATAGTGCAGCGGCTGCGGGCAGAACGGATCCTCAAAGCGCAGGATGAAAAGGAGTGGATGGTAAATCTTAAAGCGTATCTGAATGGGGAAGTGGAAAAATTGAGTGCAGAGCAGGCCAAGGAGTGCTTTAAGATGGCCCCAGACTACGAAGTGGATGAGGATGGGCTGTTGTTTTTCTATCTAGATGCTGACCAGCAGGAAGTCGATAGGGATAAGTCCGCACGATTAGTCGTGCCGACCACCTTACAATCAGATGCTCTCCACCACTACCACGTAATTCTGGAAGGGGGACATCAGGGCATCGGACGGACATATCATAAGATAAAAACGTATTTCCAGTGAAGAGGCCTCTATCGCAGTGTGCAGGCTTATGTGGGAAGTTGTCCGGAGTGTGTGACAGGGAAGGGTCGGCCGACCATGAAAGGGCGGTCACCTGGAAACATACAAGCCACTTATCCTATCCAAGTCATCGCGATGGACCATAACTCACCATCCCTACGTAAGTCTCGTAATGGGTATACCGAACTGTTGATCTGGACGAATTTGTTTACAGGGCTGGTCATAGCTCCACCCGTACAGCGCAGCAGGTGGCTCAGAGATACGAGAAATGCGTGTTTAGACGTTTCGGGGCAAGCGAAGTCATTAGGCACGATAGGGATCCTGGATTTATGGAAGATGTGTTCCGAGCTTTCAATAAAAATTTGGGGCAGAAACAGAGCGCAACCATGGCTTATCGTCCACAAGTGAACGGGAAGGCCGAAAGAATGGTACAGACTCTGACTAGAGCCATTAAGATGTCTGTGGTGGAGGCCGACCAGCACGATTGGGATGAATATGCCGAAAGACTTGTTTTCGCTATGAATTCATCTTACGATCGGGTGAGGAGGACATCCCTTTTTACCTAGCATATAGATGGGATCCTAGTTCCACCTTGGAAGCCTCGATCCCAATAGAGTGTACCCAAAGCCGCGATCGAGACGCTCGTCGTTGAAGGATGGGTTACAACGTCATTACTCGGTGGCACGTGAACAAGTGAACGACCATCTCCGACAAGCTATCGAAGACCGCGCGGATCGGAACAATGGCCAGGCCAGCGAGTACGGTATAGAGCCATATGGTTATACCTGGATCGTGTCAAGGAAGATTATCCACGGAAGTTGGTCCATTTGTGACATGGCCCTTCCTGAGTAGCGGAGATGGTCAGGGAGCACGCCGCTAAGTTGGTTACGGCGGGCACTGATTACAACGTTTTTCTGATAGTTCATGTTTCCAAGCTGAAACTGGTAAGCCTTTTCCCGGATCGACCGAGTACTCACCTAGTATCGAGAAACGCCAGGCTCGATTTTGACGAAGCCCTGTTGCTCGAAGACAGTTGTGACAAACCGCTAGACCCAGACGAATATAAAGTTCAAAAGATTTTGGACGTTAGATCAGGACGGAAGACCATATTTAGCTGGATTCGCAGGGAATTTTTTAATACCGTGGAAAAACTATGCAGAAACGCCATGATTAGATGAGCTGGATCTAGATAATGGGGCGCTGATGAAGGAGTTTGAACGCCAGCGAGCGAGCCGGAATCGATTTGAGGTCATACAGAATCATGAAGAAAGTGGGGCTGACCTAGAAAACTAGGTCATCCTGTTATCGTTCAGCAGATCAAGCCGGACTAGATGATATTAATCAACCAATTAAATGGTGGACAGAAATTATTCTGGTCGGAAATGGACCAATCAGATGCTGGACAGGGGTTTACGGGGTCAGCACCGGTGGTGAAATGGCGAAGATGGACAGGTGGTTGGATTACGGAGAGAAGTGGAAATTAGAGGGGATGTCTCCCGATATGATTAATAAAATGATAAACAAATTGGTAAAGCGAACAACAATGAATGTATGGGTGAAATGAAGCAAACTAGAGCAAACGGGAATAGGCTGGCCACCGGGATCAGGATGCAGGTCTTCACTTGCCAGTGCGACGGAACTTGTTTTGGAGTCGAGTTACGCGGAGGCCAGGAATGCGGTGGGGTCCTGTCGATATTGGTTACGCCACGGATCCTGCCGGTCGATCTCGTCAAGTGAAGCCTGGAGGGCGGTAGCATGACTGGGGTCACCAAGACCGGAGTACCAGGTTCCGTCCTCAGCTGGCTCCTCAGTCTTCTCTACCTTATGGTTAGCCATATGCAACACCATGGAACAAATGATTAAGTCCAGGTCACAGTGGCCAACTTTGATCCCATCGGCGATGAGGGTACACAAGTTGGTTCAGCCTTCATCCACCCGGTTGCGTCACTGTTTACGTTGGGCGTGGGACTCGGTCAGGTCGGGATCTTGGCGTGGGCTCCAGCCGAGATGTAGAGGAAGTGAGTGGACTCCCAAAAAGGCCCGACAATGACGGGAGAGAAATTCCGCATGCGCACGACGAAAATCAGCGAACCGGCCAGTGCGGGGTAGACCCATATCGGGCATTTCCGTCATAATACGGTCTACGGTTCGAAAGACATAACCGTCTCAATCTGCTTAGAATTGACCAGGTCAGAACGCCAGAGGAGTCCGGGAAGACGGAAATTCCACAACGCTGGACGAGAAAAACATCGAGCGATATGACCGCCAGTGAGATTAGCAACGTGCAGGTCTTTCAACTGAACCACAGAGACTAAGGACGAGCCGTACTCAAGTCAGAAGTGCTCGAGGCTTCCCGATGAGGAAGCCAAATAGGAGGAGACTTTTCAACCGACTCCTTGGACTCGTCGGCTGACTCCTCAGCCTTACCTATGCTCGAGACGGGCTAATCTAATCCGAAGACGGCCAGACGGGTGTCTTTTTTAAGTTCTCGGTGGTGGCCTCATCGTCGTCTACTTCGAACAGGTCTCATTTTTCTTCCTTATCGGGGGAAGCGGTTGATGATCCTCGGGGGTCATGAGAAAAATGCCAAGAAGAACCGGAGAGGGCGGAAAGCCAGACGAATACTCTTGGGCGCCATCACAAAGGGGAGATCCTCCGGAATCCGGTAGACCGGATGCGGTTGAGCTCAATTCGGGGATGGAGCCCGTTTCGTCTCCACCCCGGACCTTCGAAACTTCAGCTAACAAGGAAGACGGCTTGGGCCGTTTAGTGGCCGCCTTAGAGGGGAGGGACGAAGGTTGGACCTGCGTTTGCCTCCGCATATCGGGGGGCCCTCTGTTGGTGGTGAGGAGGCCGACTGTAGACCGGCTGGTAATGGCGGAGGGTTATGGTCCCGGGAAGCATCCCAGATCCTGTGCAACGTGGTTACCCCAGCATCGACAGTCTTCAAGTCTGAGGCGGACGCCTTCCCTTCGCATGATTCGATACCGGCTTCAGAGTCAGCAGACAAAGGCAAGGATGGGTTTTGCGTTGGAATCGGAATCGAGACCACGGGGGCAGGCCAGGTCCAAAGATGCCGGATGGCGCGTCGGATAGGCGCGGGCCCCTGCATCAGACGTGCCACCCTGACATTCGCTTCTGCCAGGCGGTCTCAGGCAGCCTGTATCGTAGACAAGGAGTCCGCTCGCAGGTTCAGGAAGTCGGAGACTACCTTCCTAGATCTATCCACGTTCGATTGGGCCTTGGCATGTGCCTCCTGATATTCCTGGATCTGGAATTGGGGTTCAGGCAGCTCGGAGGTCGACTGCTCCAGATGCTTCTTGCGCTTCGCTAGCTTCTGCGAGTTGTGGATCTTGTATCTCTCTAGCTGACCAAAGCTTGATGCTGGCACGGACCAAGACCTGGATGGACGGAGTACCCCCTCCGATAGTCAGTCATCTGCCCTACCCGTGGGTGTTCGCATCTGGGAAGGAATGTCCGAGAGTGACTACACCACAGTAACATGAAAACAAGGTTTATGGACTTGCAAGAGGAGATAAAGAACACGTCCTCCAGGCTTCCCAACGACTGCTCTCAACATTGGACAAGTACGGTTCACCTCCTAAAACGGGTCTTGAAGCTCTGTAAGGTTCTGCGGGGTAACTACTTTTAGCTCGTGAAGGTTTTTGCTTTAGCGGTCCTGAAGGCTGACCTTCTGGAGCTTAACTCTTTGATTCAGCCTCTGGCCTGTCTAGTAGCTTCTTTACAAAGGGCAAGCTATCCAACCATTACTTTTGCCAAGCTGAAGAAGTCCTCCTGAACTTTCAAGATTTGCTGGCCATTAATGATCCCTCTGATGCAGATGCCAGAACCGAAGGGTATGCACGCTATGAGCTGGCGCCAGAAAGCATTTCCTCTATCGGAAGAGACACTCGTGGGAAGCCATTGTAGGCGCTCCATTCCCGATTCGACGGCAATCATGCTAATCCTTTACGGACAAGAGTCTTTATTAATATGGCGCCTTGCCTTCACCCATGCTTCAAGAAGTTGGGCTATCTAAACATAATCATGGAGGGCAAGGCAACTACTGCTATAAAGAAGCGATTAAGTAGAGAGATTACAGAGCTAGGCCCATAAAGGCAGGGGAGTCAACGAAAGCTGCTGCAAGTGGGGAAACGAAGCGAAAGATTGATAAACTGTTTACCGCTGATAAACAAACGGGCAAGCCAGACAAATAGCGATCTGAACAACAAGCGTCAGTGTGGTGTAGTCGCTCTCAGAAATTCTTCCTGAGACGCGAACACCCACGGGGGTCCCAGACGACTGACTATCGGAGGGGGTACTCCGTCCATCCGAGTCATGATCCGATCCGGCATCCGGCCGGCGGGATCGGTCACTTCCATCCGCTTGATCGTGACTACTCGGATGTTGCATGTTGAAAGCTCACCTTGTGTACCCGTCAGTACTGGGTGGTTCTCTCTCCTGGTGGACCCTAGGGCGAAAAGTGTAAATCCGTCGAATAGGGAGATGAGGGTTAGGACTAGGGGTAGCTACTGGGCGGAAACCGTCACCGGGGAGCCCGTCGGGCAATACACTTGAACTTTGTATAGTGCCGGCTGGACCGAGAATAATCAATTGGCCAGCTAAACCAATAATAATGAAGGGTGAATCCAAATGTGTATGTAAAGGGGAATCCAAATATAACTCCACACTCTTCCACAGAAGGCCAAAATGTCACCACTTCCCAATACTTAATACCGTGTTCAAAACACGGGCGACTTGAGGTGAGTATACGAAGACGCCGCGACTCCCGGTCAGGGGACTTCCGGTGGGTTACCTTAACCTTCCCCGGGCAAACCAATAGCAGCAAGAGGGGACCTTGTTAGCCCTTCGCTGTGAACCAATAAAAGCGACTTGTGTCTAAGAAAGCGAAACGTATACTGATTTATCCTATATCCAATACTCCCTTTTGTGTGACCTACCCCAAATAGCCCTGCCGACCAGTCGTGTGCCTTACCCGAAGTAGCCCGGTTAACTCCGATTTTTGTGTACCCGCCTGGACGGTACACCGAACCCCGCTGGTACCAGTCCGGGTGGTACATTGTACCCGTACGGCTCGGCCAGATAGCTATCCATCCGAGCCTACTAAGCTGTGGGCGCTAGCAATTCCTTGGCATCTTCCCCGATCCGGGTGCCTCCTTCATCCACTAGAACACTCATCTTCCTTCAGGCTCCTTTCACTTATACCTTCCAAACAATCCGCCACCAATCCGCCCCTCGGCCGTCCAACGTCCGCGGTCGTCCCGTCCGCTTAGCCCGCTAGCCCAACTATCCACGCTCTCTGCCACGTTGATTCTAAGCCTGGCGCCGTCCGGCCGCTTGTAGGTATGCTCGGCGGCGGCTATCCGGCGCCCACGCCCTTGGTCCGTATTTCTGCCAATCAGAATGCGCCCTCTGGAAAGTACTTCACATTAATTCATAAGTCACTTTACCACAGCCGCCCCTGAGTCGCGTCACGGCCGCACAACGGTTGAGGCACGATCTCACCCGAACCCAATTGATCTGATCCTGCTTATCCATGCCTCGCTTTGGTACGTCGTCCCACTAATTTATAACAATTTTCGTGAACCCGGTCGGTCTCCTCACCGGCTAGCAAGCACGTCCACAGATGTTGACTTTATCTTGATATATTTCCAGTTTTGCAAATCGACAAGGACAACGTTTGTCGTCTCGTTCTCGTGGACGACGACTCGCCCGCCAGCGGGGTGGAAGTCGCAAAACCACCGAAATCGTCCCGTACTCCTGATCTGGTGCTATCGACCGCCGACGCTGAGACTGCGCTCCGCGTTCACGGCCAGGCTTGCGGCGACCGGGACGGATTGAAGGCCGCCGTCTCTTCCCTTCGGGCGGAGCTTCAATCCTGTCGGGCTGACTATGAAGTTCTGTCTCAGAGTTTCAAAACTTCTTGTGCGATGCTGGACCGCATGGACCCCCGAATCGCTGAGCTGAAACTCAGTCGTCAAAAAGCGGAGGGCGAAGTAGTCCGCCTCAGGGCAATTGTGGGTCAGCTTACGGACGCTCTACAACGAGCCGCCGCGCCATCCGCCTCCATCTCCGAAGCGGCGGGGATGGAGAAAAGGCTGGAGGCGTTGACCGCCCAAGTGGATAGCTTGGAGCACATCCAGGCTGACTTGGTCCGACAACTCGCCGCTGTCAACCGCCGGGCCGATGAAGCTGCCGTTCGGAGTCCTTCTCCGGGAACAAGTGATCTTCAGAAACAGGTGACCGATCTCGAGGGCCAAGTCGCCATCCTGACGGAAGAGCGAAACCGTCTCCGCATGCTGGAAGACGTCGTTGAGCCCCTCCGGACTGCCAATCAGGAATTGGTTCACAGATCAAAGCTTCAGCGTAAGTGCCTCTTCTCCTCTTGTGTTGTAACCCAGTCGCTTACAGTCTCCATGTCCTTGTCGCTCCGCAGTCCAACAGCTGGAACAGCTGAAGCAGCAGTCCGCTGAGATCCCTGACATGTCCCGAGAACTTTCGCACCTTCGTGCCCGACTCCGCCAGGTGTCCCACGAGTTAGATAAAGTGCGGGACAACCGAAACCACCTGCGTGACTCCCACGTTCAGGCCCTCCGCCAATCTCTGACCTGGAGCAGCAGCTGCAGGAAACTACCCCCCGGCAACAGGAGTTGCGTTCTGAGCTCCACCAGGCCCGTCGAGAAAATTTCGACGCCCATGCCATACTGGCTCGGGCGGACCGTGTTTGCACTACCAGGCTGGATAAAGAGGATCGTTTTAGGTCCTTGTTGTGTGAACTACAAGACCAGCTCGAAACGACTTGAAGCCAGGCCGCTCCCTTTAATGTACGGGAATCCGTCTTGTCTATCTTGGGGATGGTGGATCAGTGGAAAACCTCTCCGCCAAAATCATCCCAGTTGCCCGCTAGAGCAGAGTCAGAACCGGAGGAACTTCCTGCCGGCCCTAAATCGCCCCTTGCCGGTTCAGACTCCTCAGCCGCCTCGGTAGGATCGGGGGGGGGGGCGGAAAACGTCCGGCCAGCTCGAGCCCGTCCTTGGCCGGTGCTGACCCGCCCAAACGGAGAAAGAAGAACGAATCCTCCCCCTCGCGCCAATGTCCTCCGGGCAAGTTGGACAGCGAAGGAGAACTCGGGTCGGAAAGCGATGACAGCTTGTTCGCGAGGCGGTCCGCTGCTGCATCTCCCCCTCTCTCACCAGGTAGAACTGGTTTCACCTCTAGTTCATCCTCTTGCTCCGATGAGGACTCGGAATCTGGTCCGGCGCGTCGCCATCCGGCTCGGCAGCCGCTTCGCCATCCGGCACCCGGATCAGCCCTCCGTTTGATTCTTCCTCGGATTCGGGGCCGTCCTCCCATTCGTGCATCTATGATGATGACAAAGAAGACGAGGATAACGATGACCAGCAAGTATGTGTCGCGTTATCTCGCTCTCGCGCGGATACCCGTCGCGGCCTCTCCAATTCTGGTGGCCGAACGATGGATCAACTGGAACCCGATCAGGTTATCGATCTGCAAACTCCACTGCCGGCAGGTTTTTGCTCCGGGGAACATGAGCCGTCTGATCTATCCTTGCCTCCCGGCACTGTCGACACCCCGGCCGCTCAGGTTGCCCGTACCTCGAGTTCCAACGGATTGGCCGAGGAGAAAGTGGAAGACAACGAAGAGGACATCCCTGATCACTAGTTATCTCCTCCCGACCTGAGCGATCCAGAAGCACCTCTCTCCCAAATTCCGGCCAAAACCCGGCGATCAGCTCCGGCCGGGCCA
>MIQA02005482.1:0-30452 GCA_001887855.2 Sclerospora graminicola | reverse complement strand
ACTATAGGATAATATTAGTATCAAATACTGTATTATTAATACTTTATCGAGTTACAGTATTACCGGTATGCCACAGGATAGAGAAAAGACAGCGACTAGAGATACTAAAAAACTATCAGAGAGACTACCATGGTCGTTTATGTATCACACACCAACGTCTCACCTCGCAGCTTCGTTGGAAGCGAGCGTCGTGTCTCCAGTCGCTCCTTGTTTCGGTCGCTGCTGCACGTATCAGCCACCTTTTATCGCAAGTAGCACATCCATCTTCTTCGTCTTCTTCTGATCGATCCAACGCACTCTTTCTCCTCGTCAAACGTCTTCAATTGCCTTCATTGTCTCCAGTCCTCTCTCCGTCATGACGGACATCAGTGAGTTCGAACGTGCTGTTCTCGTTGCATTTCAATATGCAGGAGCGAATCCCAACGATCAACAGGCTCAAAGTCTTAAGCTACAGGCCGAGAGCTTCTGTACAGCGGTCAAGAATCAAGCAGACAGTTGGCAGTCGGATCTGCTGCTTTTTCACCACTCGGAGCTAGAGCAAGTGAAATTCTACGCCCTGCAGGCCTTACAAGAAGTGTTAACGAATGGAGTGGCTGATTCCGTCGCTCTCTCGATTCGAAGGGAGCTCTTCACGTGGCTACAGAATCACGTCGACTATGTCGAGAGCAAAGTGTCGTATCTCAAGACTAAATTAGCGGTCGTTATCACGCTTTTGATCAAACGTGACTTTCCCGATCGATGGCCCACGGCTTTTACCGACTTTCTCGCGCTCTTACCCCAAGGCGCGTCGCTCGTGGAAATGTACTTTCGTATTTTAGTGGCATTGAACGAAGAAATTGTCGAGTTTGACGCGCAACGGACGCCCGAAGAAGCGGCGCATAATATGAAGATCAAGGATGCAATGCGAGAAGGATCGTGTATGCGCGAGAGCGTGGACGCGATTACACGCGTCTTGATGAATGCCAATGCGAGTGACGTGATGCAACGACTGAGTGCCAGTGCACTCGAGACGCTCAAGCACTACATTAGTTGGGTTGACATTGGACTCGTGGTAAATGATACGCTCTGGCCAGTGTTGCTCCAGCTCTTGCGCGAGAGTGAGGCGTTGCGCTGTCCTGCGGCCAATTGTTTGTTTGAGATCATTGACAAAGGCATGACACCGGAAAAGAAGCTCGCGATGCTGCAACAAGTGCAGATTCTCGAGCTTTTAGCCGCACTTCCGATCCGGGAGGACGTGGATTTTGCCGAAGAAATTGGAGAAGTGATCAATGCCGTCGGCATGGAGCTTGTCACGTGTATTGACGCGTTTCGTGAGACGAATCGAACCGATTTGCTTCAATTGAGTGCCACCATGTTGTGTCAATTGATGCCGCTCGTGTGGGAACTGTTTGCCCATGAATCAAAGGATGTATCGGAAGAAGTGTTTGAGATTGTCAATGCCGTGGGCGGGCCAATGCTTCGCACTGAAACGCAGCTACAGAGCACTGTCCAAGTCTTTCGACCGTCCGAGTACGTTCCACAGATTCTCCACGGTCTTTATCTTCAAACGCGCTATCCCGAAGCCTCAGACTCGGATGCGGCCGAGTTTGAAGAGTATCGACGAAGTCTCTACACGATTTTCCTCAACATTGTACGCCATCGACCTCAGGAGACGCTCGCGTTTCTCACCAACTTGGCGCAATCGTTGCCACGAGACGTGATGGAAATGGATCCACGCAATCTCGAGAGTTTCTTGGCCCTCGTGTACCGATTTAAAGAAGGCCTGGCGTCTCTCAAAAAAGCCCTGGCGCTGCCTTTCAACGAGCCCACCAGTCCACTCTTGCATCTCGTCGTGCAGATTCATCGTCAAATGCTCGCAGCCTCGAGTCGTGCGACGCCCTTGCCACCGTCAGTCCTGCTTACGTACTACGACCTCGTTGTTCGATACAGTCACGTGTTGCAGACAGACTCGACGTTGCTGCCTGCCGTCTTGACAATGATGTTTGGGCTTCATGGCCTCGCCCATCCCGTTGCACGGGTTCGTTCTCGCGTTTGTTACTTGTGTCTTCGCCTTGTAAAGGCCTTGGGCGCGTCGATCAATCCCCATGCGTCCAGTATCCTGACGGCCTTGCAGCCTCGTCTTGTCATTGCCAGTGACGCGCTCACACAAGAGACTCAGCAACCGCTTCCGTCGCACTTGTTAGTCTGTGACGATCAGCTCTATCTGTTTGAACTGGCGGGTCAGATCATTGCGTCGCTCGTGTTACCACCCCAAGAGACTGGAATGAACACGAAAGAACTGCGCTATCGGTACACACTTGCTGTCATGGATCCATTGCTGCAGGAATTGAATGCTACGTTGACTGGCTTGGCAAAAGGAACACTGCAAGACGAGCAGATGGTTGCTGAACACTGTGCAGTGCATCTCAATGCGATCGCACACGTGCTCAAGGCGTTTAAAGGGACCGAGTGTATGGAAAAGCAGCAAGAAACATTGACACAAGTCCTCACGGCTTCGTCGTGTGTCCTTGGGGCGCTCGCACGTGCGCCGCGCGTACGTTCCAAGGTCATTTTCACGCTCCATCGTTTGATTCCTGTCTTGGATCGGGACCATTTCTTAGGTAATGTCCAGGACAGCCTCGAGCTGCTCATGATGAGCTGTACCCAGCCTGAAGTCGTCGAGATTGTGCAGCTCGTGGACCAATTGATTCTCAAGTACACACACGCGCTTGGTGGGTTCTTGGACAAGACCACAGTGCCCTTTGTGCAGCATTTGTGTGCCTTGATGCCAGAACGCAGTGCATTAGCGCACGATGAAACAAAAGACGCGCCACAGCTCGAGCGAGAAGCAACGCAAAAGTATCTGTACACGTTTTTGCTTCATCTTGTGACACATGGCTTGGATGCCGTGTTGATTAGTGCACGGAATGGCGCCCAGCTTGAAAATATCTTGCGCCTTGTGCTTGAAGGCTGTGCAGAAGTGCAGGACGCGAGTATCAACCGGGCGTGCTTTTCCATTGGCAATGTCTTGGTTGAGCGATGGATTGGAAAAGGAGACGCTGTGGCTCCAGCGGCCGTGGCTTTACGTGCTGAACTGGGTGCTCTCTTGTCACCCGAAGGAACGAGTCGATTCACTCAGATTGCCGTTCAGGACTTTACGCGGGCCATGTTTAGCGTCACAAAACTCCGGCACTTTGATCTCGATGATATGCAGACAATGGTAGCAGTCAAAGAGATTGCCAACATGCAAGCGACGCTTGTCACGTCGTCTCTTGGGCTCGAGTATTTGACGTATCTCCGGGAGCTCTTCTTACCGTCTTTAGGTTGTCCTGCAGAAGTAGCTGGCTCGTATACGGAACAACTGGCATCAGGAGACCGCAAGAAGATCCAAGCCGCGTTCAAGACGTTAGTGAGTCAAATGAGATAGCACGTTGAAGAGGTAGAGAGCGAAGAGAGAGAGAGCGCAGGTTTTAATTTGAAGGGAAATAGAATAAGTTTAATTGCCTTAACACAAGTGCTGTACCGGTACTTGGTTTTCCGACGGGAGAGAACTCTCCCGGTCTTAAAACGAGGCTTGGCACCATTTGAACGGTGCGTAGTTTTGGGAAGTTTAAAATAAGCGAAATCGACACTTGGTGTTTTTGTCTGTATACACCCTTTACAATCTTTTTGGTATAACCAATATGTGACTTTCAATACTCAAAACAAATAACGTTACTGTATCTGGGTTGTTTGTCGTCTTGTTTGACATATCGCACAAAAGCGATGCTGTAACCGAATTCAAGAAACTCAGAAAACAGAAGCGAAAAACTGATCTTTCTAACTTTAAGGCCAAGTTTAGCAGGACTCACATCTATCTTCCTGATGCTGATCCTAACTAACTAACAATTACATACTTACCTCCATTGTCCTCGGACAAGTACATGAAAGTTGGCAGTAACTTCTCGTCTTCCGTCTTTTCTCGACCTTTTTACTGATTCAAAAAAGAAAAACACTCACACATATCGTTCATCTCCTTGTCATTTCTGTATTTCCTACACTAAGAAACAATGCACAAGAGTCTCTTCGTCATCGTGTTTCTCGTTTTAATCCACTGCACTTGTAGGGTACAAGGTCACAGTTGGATCGATTGTCTCGATACCAATCGCACCGTCGTCTACAATCGCGGACCCGAGTACATTTATGGTGGCAAACGCGCCAATGGCATGTGTGCGGGCTACATGAAGAACTATGTCGGTCGGGGAGACCCTGACGTGAACAACAAGATGACGTTTAAAATCCTGATCGCTGACGTTGCAAAGAACGCTCCCGTGTGTACTCCGCAGGCGTATGATTACTCGGCCTGGCGCTCTCGCCTTTCTCTTAAAGCTGGAACTCCCTTTTACTTTAGCTACACTTCCAATGGCCATATCGTCAAAGAAGAAAACGTTGCAAGTAAAACGTCCTATGGCGTGTATTGGACGGGGTCCCCGGTACAAGTTTGACCTCGACCTTCGACTTGACGTCGGACAAGCTTCTGGATGGACAATTGCACAATTTTGATGATGGAAACTGCGGAGAGTCGTACGGTTGACAAAGCTCAGACGATTCCATCAGGACGAGCCGGAGACGGATTTCCTTGTGTCGCCACATTCGCAATGCCTGTCGGGACGGCGCCAGGTATTTACAACCTCCTCTGGTTTTGGAAGTTCTATGATGCTGCTACCAACACGTCACTACCGACGACAAGCGGAAGATACGGCGGCGCAGCGTACACAAGTTGCTTCCAAGTGGAAGTCACTGCATAGTGCTAAGATCGCGTGAGATGAGGACGTCGTAACCAGTTTCTAGTCGAAATATCGCCCCGAGATAGGAGAAACGAACACACAAAGTTCGGTGTATACTTTTGTTGTCCTGTATGTAGTAAACCCAATCTAAAATCGAATGAAATAGGAGGAATACACAACTCTAGCTTGCGTGTGCCTTTCGTAGGGCAATCACAGCTGCACAGGTGCAAATGATTGCTGCGCCGACGATACTCCAGTAGTTGATTTTTTCACCCAGTAGCAAAAAGTCCCAAATGAAAACGCAAACCACATCCAAGTACCGCATCACGGAAGCTATGCCTGCTTTCTCGAGCTGAAACCCTTTGGTGATTAGTAACTGGCCAGCGAACGTGCAGACACCGCAACCGATAAGAGCCACCCAGACACTGAGCGTCGATGGCACTACAAAGGTCTGTAAAAATACATGCATGTTCACGGTAAAGAGGAGGATCCCAACCAGAACTCTTTTGGCAACTTACCCGTTGCACAAACATCATGTAAAGAAGCGATCCAATCAAGGTGAACAGCAGTAAGTAATGAACGATGACCATAAAGTAGATGCCTTTGAGCTTTCGCACACTGATAAATACAAACGCCTGACCAATGGCACCAAGCAATGCCGATCCGATTGCAATCCATGAACCATCGGTTTGAGCTGTGAGATGGTCGTAACCAAATAGAAAACCCGGTCGAACAACACAAATCAAGCCTCCAAACGACAAAAGTGCCCACAAAAAGCTGGGAACGTCAATCTTTTCATGTAACAAGCAGGCTCCCTACACAATTGAGAAGGGAGTAAAACAATACGATGCTCTTTAAAATAATAAATGCATTTAACGTACAAGAAAAAACGTAAACACGGGCGAAGTAAAAACAATGACACTGCAGTCAGCGAGTACCATCTGCGAGATGGCGTAGAATGCAAACGAGATGGACCCAAATCCAGCTAAACAACGGTAAAACAACATGAGGCGGTCTTCGGGTGGAACATCCAAAGTCTTTCCATTGTACCAGATACATGCCTATATTGTTTGAAAATAGCTTCCAGGTTAGCTAGCGACAAGTAACCATTTTAGTGTGTCGTCAACGTACGTAATTGAGTGTGAAGCCGACAAAAGAACGCCAAAAAATGGCTTCAATTGATGTCATGGAGTAAGTTGTGAACTTGATCATTGTCGTCACGAGACTGAAGCACACGGCCGAGAGCGCCACGCACGCAATTCCAAGTAGCGCAGGCGGCTTGGACTCGGTCTTGGCATCGAAAGGCAACAGTGGACGGTGTTCGGAATCGTGTTGGATGGAGATACGTGACATGGTTTCTCTTCTGACTAGTAATTTGTTCGAGTGACAAACTTCTATGCTTTGATAGGTAAATGCAAAGTGGCTGGAGCCGATCTCAAGGCATGCAAGAAAAGTCGGGGAACACAGTCGTGCTGAAAAACATGTTTTCGTCTTCTCTATTTGAATCACGCGATTCTAAACTCAGTGATGATGCTCTGCCACTCGTTATATTTTATGACTTCCCAGCCTCGTTTATAAATCGTTCGGGCCGTAAACTTTGTTAGATACGTAGTAGAAGACGATCATCTGTTCATATATGAAGTGATCCCGCATTGATTGTCTCGGGATGGGACTTGATAATGAACAATCCTTTCGTGTTACGTTGTATGCATCAACTGATTACTAGCAGCGAAAACAAAAAGTCGTACGCTTTAGCTCAGTAAATGCGATATGTAATGCGCTGCAGTGATGGCGCATTACAGTTGATGCCGTCGTGTTACCCTAAATTCGCAAAAAAGCTGATGTTAACGTTACCCTACCTTATTTTAGGAAAATTCCTAGTAATCCGAAATTAGGTTCGAGTCATCCTGATCCAGACCATTGCGCGTCCTCTCATATCAAGACACGCGGAGGTAACCTAAGCTAGCCTATGGTCAGACAGTGCTTCTACGTGTCGATAAACTTGGTACACACTTCGAACCCCATGTCACGCATACAAAAGGTTAGTGTTTTACACATAAGTTTGGTATTTTGCACATAATTTTGGGTAGCCGCTTTTTACGAGTGCTTGTCATAGGCGACAACAGCAGTTTTGACAGGGTTTGGTAGTACCGTGGAAACATTGGTGCTGCCTTTGACATGCATTTTACGGTATCATTAGGGCCCACATTTTATGACAATAAGTATGGAACGAGCTATGGTAGATTTTGGTATGCTGAAGGCGAAGATGATTTCGACCCCGATATTGAAACATTTTGATCCGGAAAAGATTCCCGTGGTGATTTTATATGCAAGTAAGTGGGCAATATCAGCCGCACTGGTCTAAGATCACGATGGAGTGTATTGTCCAGTGACGTTTACAAGCCGGACGTTGAAAACCGAATGAGGTTAAGTACGGCATGGTGGATAAAGAAGTGCTGGTACTATTACGCATATTGGATGTTTGTTATTCTATGCTGGTGACCAGACAGAATAAAGTACTTTCTTGATGCTCCAATCTAGCTTGGTTATTGTTTTCGACCGGAATTGATGGAAGATTGGGCGATGATCAGCGTTATAATCTCAGTGGACCTTAGCAATCATCAAACGCACCAAGGGTAAAGAAGAAATTCTCGGTACGCTAGCAGCCAGTATCACCCCCCGATCAGAAGTCGACGAAGCCCTGATCGAGGTTGCTCCTCGGAAACAACCGCGAGAATCGATCATTATACCCCACCGGTTGTAGGTTTGGATGAAGACCTGATCGTCATAAGTTTCGACGGATCGGCGAGCGTAAAGAAAGATGTCGGGGCGTATATGCGTTGTTGTGGAAATTACCGGAATGGACTATCATATCTGCCGGTTCAGATTATAGTCCAGGTATCACAGTCAACGAAGTCAAATACCGTGGTTTGTTGCTAGGATTGGATCTCCTTCAAGACCAAAAGCAAGAAAGGGTAATCATATGTGGAGATTTCAAACCTGGTGATCCGGCAGATCACTAGGGAGATTGACCTCGTCTCAAATTACAGAATTATCGGGTCATGGAAGTCCTGCAAGAATGGCCGGACCATAACTTTCTTTTTGTGAAACGGGACTGGAACCGGAGCGCCGATCACTTGGCGACCATGACCATGCGTAATCAGGTTGGATCGACGATCGGATCTATGTCGGCGGAACTGGTCGAGATCAACAAGTTACTCGAACTGATCAGGTCGGAAGATAGAGAAGACCAGGTACATGTGATGATGATGGCCAGGTCGCAACCGACCGGGATTGATGAACGAGGTCTTCACTGCAGACCACCGCTACAAGGGTTCGAACGTGAATGCATAAGTCGTGAGAGGTTCGAGGTTATGCAAACCCACGAGGAAGGTGATCGTGAATCACAATAGCCGGGAACGGCATACTTCTACGGATCAGCTAACGAAATCGATCCGACTAAGTCGAATTGGTTGAAATTAGCTGGCTTGGGGTCGATGAACATACGTATTTTCCATGACAATTATATTTACATGTATATGGAACCACCTAATGGGAAGAATGAAGATGTGATCGTGAACCTGAAGCCCGGATCAGCATATTTCTGCTGATCATCCGATGAAACTGATCTGACCAAAATCGATTCGGTTGAAATTAGCTGGTTCAGAATTAATAAACGACTACGAAGGAGCGGAGGCCGATAATGAGGAATGACGTGTATTATGGGAAAATCGGCTTACCAAGCAAGTGGACGATCTGCCGTTCAAATAAACTTAACCGGATGGGGAGGAAAAGAACCGGTCCTGTTTCGCTTTGAAAATCCTGATATGATGTGAGTCGGACCGCAGTCGTTGTGCGGCTGCGATCTGACTCAGGGGCGGCTGTGGTGAAGTGAAATCAGAAAATCAGGAATAAGTGGAACACACATTGCTGTTGATTGGTGGCTATGGGAACACCCATCAAGATGGGACCGTTGATGGGTGGGACAGGCTGATTCCGTTCAAGATGACATATAGGTGATAACGGACCATCGCAAAGTGGAGAAAATAAGAGGATACCGTTATCACGCCTGGTCTCAGATACTAACTGACTAGCGAATATCACGATCGGATGGGGATACCCAGGTACCAACTAAGCTATTTTTCCTTATTATATTATTAATGTAAATTTAAAGCATCGTTTATATACATACACAAAATTCCAATTGTTGCAAAAACCGCTGTTGTAGTACCGGATTGAGTTCATGTGAACATGCGAGACCAGATCGGCCGAGACGAACATGATGGGCAGCATTAGAGACGGTTTGGTATATCAGGAACGGCAGAACCCGGTCATTGGAGTGGATCATGGATGATCCAAGTGTTTGAAGTTGATGGGATATGGAAAATCCCGGTTTGACCGGTCGAATAATTTGGCCCCGCCTTAGGATATGAAAATCAGGTATAGGACAGAGCATGATATGTGAAGTGGCGAGCTGTGTGAGCCTTACCGAACTGGAATAAGCGACAAGGGTCGATGAATCCACCCTGAATCAGCATGAAGAGATCAGATTGGATCCAACTCCAAGAGGAGTGCTGATTTGGTTTGATCCTTGCGGTCCAACATACAATGGAGGTCGAGGATAGGGTTGAGTGAGCAGGGGGTATCGATGTTTTGGTGATCCTGAGGTGTCTCGAAGTGATCCGGGGCTGATTCGCCCCGATCACTGTGCTGATCATGAACCAGTCTTGATCAGTCCCGAATCAGCTTCCAGGTGTGGAAAGAGAAGGAGTTTCAGTCAAGATCGGGTTGGCATTAGGCAAACGGTGCCTGAGAGACCGATCCCGAGCTGGTTCTATGCTGATTCCCGAGGAATCAGGCTGGTTGAAGATCGCCAGAGAGCCTGATCAGGATCGGTCCAAAAGTGGTACGGATCAGGGTGAAGATGCGTCGAAGATGGGCTTACGGTGGTACTGGAACAACTGTGTGACGAAATGGGCAAGATTGAAGCATGAGGTGGGTCACATAAGCTGGTGTATGGTACATTAGGTATTGGATATTGCATATATAATAACAAGTTTTGATTTACCCCTAAGCAAAGAGTCGCTCCGCCACGTATCGCGGTCATTGGTAGCACAGGGTTAGCTAGGTCCCTGTAGCTCACCTTAATTCCCGGTTAAAACGCGCATAGACGCATTTTGGCTAACCGGAAGGCCCCCGACGGGTTTTGTTTAGGTTTTCAACCCTCACCCCCTCACGCGCACGTGTTTTGAACACGTTATATTAATTGGAAAGGTTTTGTGGAGATAACGCTTGTGGTTTACTGTGGAAGATCGTGGTTTTATCGTGGTTTCGTGGTTTCTCGTTATCTTTCGTTTAATTGGCTGGCCTGATCGGACGAAGTTTCCCGATCAGTGACTTTAACTAGGTATCGACACTGACTCGTTCTCCGGTGAAGATTCCCACCCGAGAACACCATCGTCTCTAGCTCCGACCTGATTCGATTCACCTTTCTCATCCTAGAGTCCACCTCAGTTAGTGTAACCACCGAAAGTCAATGGGTACACAAGGTGAGATGAAGTTAAATATGGATTCTAGCGTACATGACGACCGGTCACAAGACTGGGAGGATCGGATCAGTCATCATAGTGATGATTCATCCGATCCTGATGCCGATCAGAATCAACGGAGTACCCCCTCCGTTAGTTGGTCGTCCGGGCTAGTGGGTATCCGAATTCCACCCAAGACTTCCATTCTGGATTTGGAAATCGGCTCCACAACACATTGTGACCAACCGAAACATTACCCATACTTGATAATTCGTCAATACATTGTCATGTCTCCACACTTGATTGTGTTCCTTATCTTGGGTCAAACCCCACCACCTAGTCTGTTCACAACGCAACTTCCATTTTTCTAGATGTGAAGGTAACGTGATTGCTACCCCTTGATGATATTATGACCTACGAAGATGATGCCGTATCTTCCATATCGGGGCTCCTTCCTCTAGCGACCAGCCTATAAGATGCAAAGAAGGGTAAGCTGCAAAGACAATAATCCCATCCCGGCAGTCCCCCCCTTCCTCAGTTACCACCTCATTGGTGTCCGATACCTCCATAAAATGCCATCCCGCTCTTGTAATACTGTAACCTTCCCACCGTCCGTAGGCCTCTCCCCCAGTATTTTGCCCGGTGTGGTCAACTCCATCGAAACTCTATCAAACTGACCGGCATAACAAAATCATTTAGTGAGAAGTTGCCAATTTGAGAGCTGAACGAAAATTATAGGCATAACAAAATCATTTAGTGAGAAGATGCCAAAAGCCTTAATTTCACCGATAATATCATTTCATTTCCTGCGGAATGACTGTTTGAAAAACACTTGGAGATTATTTTCCTGACGATTTTTCCGTTTGGCGGTAATTACAACTTTCCTAGACAAAAAATGAATATATTAAGGCCAGATCATTTCTTCATTCAAACAACCAGTACAAAAAAAGAGGATGCATACAGAACCAAAAGCTTCGATTCAAAACAACCGTAGCATTTTTCAAAATGACCAAGGTACCGTCTGTTAAGGTTAGGTGTAACCCACCACAGGGGAAAAATATAATGTGCTCAACGACGTGTCTGGCAGCAGCAGCTTGGGCGGCCTTTGCAAACGGTGTAGGTAAACGTTAAGTAAGAAGTGTGTTTCGAAAATGTCGGCAACGACTGTGAACCTGGAAGTATTGCAGACGAATGCGAAATTTGTGCGATCCATAACACAAACAACAGGCTAACCGTCAATCAGCCAGATTGCATTTCGGACCAGAGCATATTGATACTTTGTGTTTGGGGAACGATGAAGGCGCATTACGATGAATACGATCGCTTGGCCGAATTAACACAGCAGCAGGGGTCACGTCCGGATGTTTTTTATGGTGATTTCGTACGCAAAACAGTGGCTGCTGACCGACTGTTTGGACGCTGTGGTGGGACGAACATTCACTCTTGCAGCAAAGGATGAAGATGAAGACGATGATGAATTTGAAGATGCCATTACACCTCCAAGTCTTTTCTTGCGGCATGGAGCTGGAATATTGTTTTCGTCCAGAGAATCCGTTAGTATCGATGAAAAAGCACAGTGGGTATAGATTTTAGGAGCGACCGTTGGAATTACCATCCATCGTGTGTGAAAGACGAGATTCAGCTTTGTATTCAGTCAATTCAAGTACACGAGGTTATTGAAGGTAGCAAAAGCTGTAGTAGTCGAGCACACTACATGTAGTGAAAATCGCGAAGATTTCAGCTCAACGGATACTCCTCTCGTTCAGATATCCTGTATTGTTCCTGCCTATCAAAGTCGTCTTGTTGGACACCATCCAGCCCTGAACACTCACTTCGGTAGTTTTCTGATATAGCAAAGGATAAGACGCTCGTCATGTGGATGACTCTGTTTGCACCAGTGTATTCGTGGTGGAATCAGTGGAACCTTTCGCACCCGAGTAGGTTGATTGAACACAATGATGTGCCAATTGCGCCAATTGCACACGTACAGCATACATTCAGGTTAAAAATGTCTGCTTCATGTTTGAGCTTCATTATTTAATATTGCTTTGGAGCCGAGGTTAATAATTTTTTGGTTGAGACGTCCGAATTTGAACATGACTTTGTAAGGAGTACTTGCCGGACAAGCGCTCGTCCCATCGTGCAAAATCGCAAATATGCGACATTGATCATTTTGAAAAAAATCAGATCGTTTTGAAACAGCCTTTTCTAGAACTATACGCACGGGTATACACATTTTATACATGTCCCGTCTTTTGGGTGGGCGTTTTGAATTGAACAATTGGGAAGAACGACCGGTAAAAGGTGTAGTAATCTTTAGCAGGAGCTTCAAGTTTGTCTCTTTGCAGTTGCTCCAAAAAAACTCTTTATACAAGTGACATTTTCATAATTGTCCTAAAAAGTCGACTCCTTAATCTATTTTTCAAAGGGAAGATGATTCACTCCTTTCCGCAATTGCGAATTCTACCGTCTCCTGACGCCGTGACAACCATCGACGCGTTGGAGCTAACAGTGAGGGCTGACATGCCCAAAGCATGTGCGTCTGTGATCTCTAGCACCTACTCGGCTCATCCAGCTTCCAGAAGACCAGCTTTCCCGTGGACGTCCCTCCAACTGCGAATTCTCCGCCCGAGTCAAAACACCTGTCAATTAACACACAGAGAGAGAATTAATGAAAACAGTACAAAAGTGGCACCAAGCCCTCTAAGAAACAGGATGGAAACATACCGGATCGGACCATCAGCGTTAACGTTAATGCTAACGATTCGCGTGCCATCGACCATCGGCATGATGGAGCATGAGCTCATTGGCCGCCGTCATGCACGCAATCGTGCCCCCCCCGCCACAAAACGTCAAGGCACAAACCTCGGCATGATGCACGGGACTCACAACGAGCTTCCGGATGAGCTCGCACGTGCGCAGATCAATCAGATACACGATTCCTACCGTCGAATCCATCGATTCATGTGTCCAGTTGTATCATTTTGTTATGTAAAAATTGAGTAGGACTCACCATTTTTCTTGGCGGCAGCACTTGTACGTCCTTCGGTACTTACACATAGACTAACAACAGCGTCCTCACACTCCATAAGGTCGCTATCGGCGCCGTGGCAATGCCTTTTGGAGTATAATGCGACTTCTTGATCGATCCTTCCCACGAACTCGAGAGCAACCGGTCTTCAAAGACACAAATCACCGGCAACCCATCATCACGAGCTGTGATCTGGTCAATTATTCGTCCAACGTCCATCGAATACATACAGACGCAGTTGTCCCACGATCCAATGAAAACGTGCTTTTCATCCGGAGACACATCGCAACACGAGAGCGCCAGGTTAGACAACAGATTCCGTCGTAAAGCTCCGTCAAGAGTGGGAGAAACCTTAAACGTCGAGTCCTTGGATGTTGAGAAAAGAGCGAGTCCATCTTTGCCTAACACCAGCGACGTCACTTCGCTACAATACATCGATCGTAAGAAAAGAGTTGTAAGAACAAAAGCTATCATTTAATGAGATTCCTCTTGAAAAAGCGCAACAATAAAACATGCATATTCTTCGTTCTCGTAAGCAAAAGGTTTTGATTGCCGCTCTCGAGAAGTTTCCGAGAGATCCACTAGCTGTGTCACATGAAAAAAGCCAGCATTGCTCGTCTGAAACGAAGGATCCAAGTTTACACACGGTATATCACCTAACGTATTTTCAATGCGATCGCTGTATCTCTACAGGTAAATGTCAGCAAATTCACTTCGACTCCGGCCTTAGCGATCAAGCACAAATGTGAGGGACCCCAAGACACAGCAGTCGTGTAAAGAGACTCTGGACGAAGCGTGCGTACGTTTTCAACGCCAGCGACTATACAACTGTTGGAAGCTGCTTCGTATTGCCCATGAGTACGACACGCTTAAACTTGAGCACGGTTTGCTCTCGTCTCCTAAGAGGTCGCTCTTGCTCGAGCACGCCAATAAAAACGGTACAAAGCTGCCCAACGCACTGATTTAGGCCGATTCTTCTTTAATGAGACTGACAACTTTCAGTCCAAGGGTCAAAAGCTTGTTGTAATTGAAGGCGCATGTCATGGCTACAATGGGACCCACGACAAAAAGTGGGAGCGAAGCTGATACATTCGGGATGCGACTTCTCGAGTTGATTTGTGAGACGGGTGGACTCACGAACGAGACCGAGTTACGCAAAGATCTTTTCCAAAACATCGTGTTGAGCAGAGGCAGCTTGTGTTTTGACCACTAGGATCGAACGGGAAGTCGTGACCACATTAAGTCACATGCCCTTACCCCTGACAAGGACTGGAAATGCTGCTGCATTAAGTGTATTTGAAATAGTCTGCACGTTAAGGTCGAGGCAGCCCACGTCCAGGATCGTCGTGTGGCGGTGACTTCCTGGGTTCATGGTTGCCTCTATTTTAGCCTCGTCAGATTTGTTTCATGAAATGTGTCTGAATCCGCCGAGCGAGGTGCCGCTCTGATCCATGAAAAGTGTCCATAAGACAGCTGGCAAATATTTAGCGTATTCTTATGAGATGATATTTAGAGAACCTGACCCTATACAGGGTGGTGTAAGCCATGTCAAGCGCGGTGCTGTAAGGCCCTCATTACATTACACTTCTGGACCCCGACTCTATCCGACTTTCGATTTTCGTCCACGGTGGGACTCGAACCCGCAATCTCCCGGTCCCGGGGGCAGGGCCTTAACCACTGCACCTACCGAGGTCGATAGCGTATCAGGAAAATGGTGTTTCGGTACAAATTTTACATTTTTGTTTCCCTTAAACAAGTCTGGTTTACCGGTATTACTATTATTAGTGGTTCTCACGGTTCGAAGGTAGGTACTTTGTAGGCAAAACTGACCAATCAGAGCATACCTTCGGTTTGCCTACAAAGCCCTTTTTTCACACGTTTGCCTTTAGCGAGAATCGCTGAAGGCAAAAACGAGCAGTTGTAGGTATTTTGGATTGGCTGATTTTTGCTTGGAAGTACCCAATCGGACTTCGTTAAAGATAGAAGATAACTGTACCGAGTCATGATCCACACAAAATACGAGCTTCTTTTACATCACTGGCTAAAATCGAGTCTGTGGGCACTTGGCTGAATGCAAAAGGTTCTCACGGTTGGAAAGTCGTAGATACGCGCTGATAGGCTAGTTTTGCCTACCTACAAAGTACCTGCCTTCAAACCGTGAGAACCACTATAATAATAATTAGGGCGCCGATAGCTGGACCATACCCTTTTGATAAATGGACCACACCCCAGATCTGATCAATACGAAATATTCAACATTGGGAACATTTTGACTGCACATGTCAACTGCTATATTATAATAGGGCGTTGAAACGGCCCGCTTTGACTCGTATCAAGACGCTGAGGGCCAAGTGATGTACATTTGTTCCACTAAGTTATATAAATTATACGAGAAACAGATAAACCTAATGTCATATTGGGTTTTATAGAATGTAGCAAAATATTCACCAGCTGAACGTGCAGGTCTACGAGCAGCTCTAATTAGCTATTGGGTACGGCAGAACGCGCGTTTACGGATACAGATGACCTGCATGATGAGATTTTGGACGCAATTGACGGATCGTTTCAATGTTATGTGTACAAGTACGTGGTATAGTTTTTTTTCTTGAAAAGATTTAGCCAAAATATGACTTTTTCTATTTTTTCGTGTCGCTCTCTTGACGATCAAGTGCGCATTGTATCAATTGTACCGACCGAGCGATGGGGAGGGGACGGTGTTTTAGGCGCCGAGGTTGGTCATGGCTACCTTCATCGCTTGCCGTTGATGTGTCGGAATTCAGTGGGTACCTCGGTGGGTTTTGTCAAGCTTTCGAAAGATGCCAAGGCTGCCACCGATGCTTTCTCTAAGCTAAGCTTTTTTCTGACTTTTTCGTGAAAAGATATTTAATGAAACACTTTTTCAGTAAAGCCACTGCGACATGACGAGAATAGCCACGACGTTTGATATGAGGAAAAATGGCAGAATGCAACATGATGAAAAAAAATAATCACACGATTCCTTCAACAAGTGTAGAAAATCAGTTGACTATTGATTAGCAATCCAACGAAGAAGGGGAACCGGGGGCGAATTCGAACGAGATAGAGATTATGTTGCCAGGAAAGCCCCGTACACATCGAGCACGGATCTGCAGTTTCTTATCTTGAGTGTGGCTGTTCATGCTGAGCCATGATGAGCGAATAGAAGAAAACATGATATATCAAAGAAAAGAAGTAGAAGGAAGAAAAAAATTCCTGTTTCGCTGTGAAACGCAAAAACAATATTGTTGCTCGTTGAGGGTACACTTTACAGTTAGTAATTTCTAAAAAGTATTCATGGCGGAGGTGTCGACTATATTGCGATATGAATCGGTTCACACCGCGTGAAGTTGCGATACATAACGTAGAACATGACAGTCTACCGGTAGTTCTACGTTATGTATCGCAAAAATATGTCAACTACTACTTCGAAGTATATTACATAATTCACATTCTTGTTTATTGTTTACTGTCACCACGCTGTCGTAGAAAAAAATTATCAATAGATAGACTACATAGCATTTGAATTAGTTATACTAGTGCAGTGTAGTCAAAATGTTCAAAATACGCGTTCATTGCTTCTGATTGGTCAGATCTGGGGGGGGGTGGTCCATTTATCAAAATGGTGTGGTCCAGCTATCAGCGCCCTGATAATTATTCAGGCACTAAATACTGGTACCACCAATTCGGTACAGGTCCGGTAGTTGGAGGTTTTATGATATGGTTCTTACTTTTTTTGAAACACCACCATTATATTATAGGGCTAGCCTAGAGCGCACCAACCCAATATCTGCACAGCATCCAAACCTCAACACCAATAGGGTTGGGGTTATAGTGATTGTAAATTGTTAAAACCGGTAAGTAGCATGTACAGTATTACAAACAGAGCATGCATAAGGGTAACATGGATGAGCCAGTGGTACAAGGTACCAGCGAAGATGGTGCTACAGTATGTACTCTCACTTCCGACGCCTGGTAAAAATATGTATTCTTACTTAGCATTGATTTTTCAAGGGTGTCCATTAATTAAGTTCTCAAAATGTAATGCTCCTAACAATACAGTATACAAAATCCGTTGCTAGCTAACGTCGCGTCAAACTCGCTAAAATTCTCCCGGTATTACGGCTGTTTCTGACAAGAACGACGAGGCCACGGAGGTTTTACGCGACATAGGATTCGAATGTGTTTAGATTGCAAGTTTGACTCTGCAGCAAGAGCCTACAAAACCTCGTTTGTTTCGCTCACCTGAAGACATGACTGTGATCAATCGCAATGACCGCTAGGGGATTGAGTATGTCAGCACTCGTCCTGAGCGATACGTGCGCTCCCGAACAAAACGCCAAGCAGTAAGCAAAGGTCATCGTCCCGGTGTATATGGTGTCCACTTCGGCAAACTGAGCTGACAAAAGACGCAGAAGCAGACTGTGTTGTGGTGTCAAGATGCTCGGCAAGTTTGCCGATTATCTCTTCGTGAACGTGTTATCGTCCATTACACCAGGATTGCGTACGCTGCAAGGTAAAGTTCATTTTCAAAAGCAACTCGAACGTGTGCTCGAGCTCGTGATGACGTCAAACCAAGTGAGAAGCTCCGAATTTTACTTCTTGTTAGAATCACGTCAGACCTCGACGAAAGACGACAAGCAGGATATTTACCTTCATCTGGATGGCTTGGTCCTGCTCAATACGACACTAAGTCGTCCAGATATCCTGAAAGACCCCGCCATAAGCAAAGCAGGTGGATTGAGCGGCTTGAGACTTGTTAGCGAAGGTATGTAGAAGTTGACTAAGGGGAGATCCCACTCATCGGCGTGGGGGTATCTCCAATGGACAGAATGCATTTGATAAAGGGCGTTCTTATTTTCCCACGGGAGTCCCGGGAGAAAAAATCGAAACCTGATTGGACAATAAAATTTGAACAGCCTGTTTTTTGTTACCCTCTGCTCCCGATTTCCATCCCGCTCCTGCCGCCAAAAAAGTTGGTGGGAGAACGGGAGCCTAGCCAAAATAAAAAAGTAGTAACGTTAATGCATTCCATAAATAAAAAGTGACGATAATTTTGACGCCAATGGAGTATGAGAAAGTTGAGGAAGATAGAAGTGAAGCAATTGTTGCAGATGCCGAGGATCTTGTTGGACTGAACGAAGACGTCGCCCGAGCTTTGGATGGGACGAGGTTATATATCTACAACCATCAGGGACGGACGCAGAACTTCTCGCTGCTAATTGAAGCCCTCTTTACCTCATCGGGTATTAAAAGGTTTGCACGATGAATAGGCTGGAAGTCATACGGCAATTTTGCATTCCGGTGGAGGATATGTGTACAAACCTATTGTTGCGCTGGAGCTCCAGTTTTACGAAGCGTTAAAGTCGTAATTTCCACAACTACATCCGTATGTTCCTCAGTTTCTTGGACAAATCAAGGTGGAGCTCATGGCCACCACGTTAAATCAGCCTCTTTCTTCTGTCTATGTCAGTCTTTGCGATCAGAATCATCAACCTCAACAGTTCCTCTCAATATGCACAAAAAAAGCGAAGGTTTAACAGTAAAGAGCGACTGATTGACAATAGTGGAGCATCCAATTTACTTGTGCCGCTGTCGTTTAAAAGAGGCTACAGCAAGAAATAATGGAACCAAGAAAAAGCGAAAAAACACAAGCGGAATGGTGATTATAGTGTTTCACTACTGCGCGCAGACAGTGGCAGCTTCAGAGACTATCCTGTGTTGGACAAACTCACTCGAAACTTCCGTCGACCGTGCGTACTAGATATTGAAATGGTATGGCGAGGATGCATCGTCCGCCAAAATATTATCCCACGCAGCCAAGTGTGCTGCAACGACGTCGCTTGCTCGTGGATGGCGGCTCTGCGGTATGCAAATTTACGACAAGCGTGACAACACTAAACACATTTGGGAAAAGCATGGGGAACGCATAATGACATCGAGGCAGCCCTTGTATTGGTGGTGTGTACCGAGCACCAAATTTTATCATCCAATTGACAATCTGTTCTCACGTAATTGTATGTTCTAGTATCTTACGAGTGGAGCGATGCTACGCTGGAATGCCTTGGAAGAGCTACTAACAAAAATACGCCAGTTAAAAAACGTCATGGCCAGTACTGCAGGCTTACGCTGTTAGGTATTGCTATTGCTCCTTATATACGAAAGTGACCGAATTATCAGCCCACCACGTACTGATGTGCATCTCATTGACTTCGCGCACTGCCAAATGAGCTTATCGCTTTATGAACCTGACGAAGCAATGTTTCTTGGACTTTACAATATTGTCCACTATTTGAGTAACGTTGTCTCTCGAAAACCGACCGACAAAAAACGGCAGTGATATAGAGAATAAAAAGAACGCGATAAAAATGTATTCTTCGCTATCCATTATCTGTGTGAAATTGCTTCACCATGATTCGGTATTCATTTGTTTCCTCTGGTCTACCCAACGTGGTTAACAGTTTAGCACATTGCTCCAACAGTGCGCAGCGTTCTTCTATGCCCTCAGCCATGTTGCAATATAAAAGGTTATGTTGACCACACTGCGTAGGTGACCACATTCGTCCCGAACTTGCTTCTTATTTTTGGGAGACAGGCACAGCGTACGGGCTTCCCTCCCGGGAGCTCCCGGGAGCAAAATAAGAACGCCCCTAAGATTCGTGCGGGAGCCTCGTTCGTCCAAATATACACATGGTTGATTTTAAATAGCTAGCCCATTGTAGTAGCTGAGAGCTGCAACTCCGTTCCACATCACAACACTCATAGTTCTAACCGTTTTGAGCTCCAGCCTCACTGGTGATTCAAACTCTAGCAGTGGAGATACTGTGAGCAGCGAGCGGACATACGTTGGCGACCACGGAGTTATAGCTCAATTGAGCTTCGACCTCAGGGGCTATGTACTATTTATGCCTTATCCGCGACGTCGCTCGCTCTCGTATCCGCCTTGGTGCTATGTCCAAAGTCAACAAGCTTGAATATCCCATCATGGGCCACGAAGGACACATCACGGTGTGCAATGTTACAAGATCCGAATAGAAATTCCTCTCGCAAGATGTAACACGAAGCGTAAAGCGCGCTGTTCCTCCAGAAGGATTTTATAGTGAACTTTATCAGATCTTGGCTTCACCTTCGTTTCAATGAGTGGCAATCATGACCGAGGCGCCGACTGGAAACGGTCCAATTTCTTAAGCGCTTGACCAGGAAAAAAATTACCTTCGGAATTTGATTTTTCCAATCATATCGATGGCTGAGATATATGCTTTTCTCTGGGTGTCGGAAGTGAGAGTACATACTGTATTCCATTCCTTCGCTTCTCAGCGAATTCTGATGCATTTATGGGAGGCGGTAGTACTGTCTTTGAAAGCGGATAGCTTTTGTGGTGGAGTTGTTTTTGAATGCAGAAAATGTCTCGCATAAAAGTAGCTATTGAGAAATCCAAAAATGCAGTGAGGAAACAAATAGAAAATGGTGCTTTAAGAAATTCCTAGTCGATGATTTCCTACGTTTGTACATGGCTAATAGCTTGACGGTATTGCTTAAGCCTTTTACTCATTTGTTCTCTTTGATTGAAGATATACTTGTGATAACTTTAAGCCCAGGTAGTCCTTTATACAGATTCAGTGGAAAGAGACTGAAGAATACAAACAGGGTATTCCGCAGGCGATGTAATCAATGATTTCGTGCCAGTTCGATGATGACGGTCGCTTAAAATCAGCAGGACTAACAAAGCACGTGGATGAGAACAAAAACCAACAATTTGCACTTTGAGATGCTTGGGTTTGGATGAAGTTGGAGATAATAATGTGGTGGAGCCGATTTCCAAATCCATGACCGAAGTCTTGGGCGGAATCCGGATACCCACTGGCCCGGATGACCAACTATCGGAGGGGTACTCCGTTGATCCTGATCAGCATCAGAATCAGATGAATCACCATTATGGTGACTGATCTGATCCTCCCGGTCATCTGGCCGGTCTTCATGCGCGTCAGGATCTATGTTTATCTTCATCTCACCTTGTGTACCCGTTGATCGGGGGTGGTTACACTCACTTAGGTGGACTCGGTGACGAAAACGATGATCTTGATCAGGTCGGAGGGGATGATCTTCTCGAGACGGGGGGTGTCCTCGGGTGGAAATCTTCACCGGAGAACGGGTTGGGGTCGATACTTAATCAGTATCTAGGCACTGATCGGGAAAGTTCGTCTGATCAGGCCAGCCAATGAGAGAGAGATAATCGAAACCAAGAAAATGCGATCAAACCACGATCTTCCACAGTAATACACAAACGTTATCTCCACAAAACCTTTTCCAATATTATTGACGTGTTCCAAACACGTGTGCGTTGAGGGTGAGGTTCGATCACCTAAAACAAGCCCGTCGGGGGCCTTCCGGTAAGCCAAAATGCGTCTAAGCGCGTCTTAACCGGGAAATAGTTGAGCAAGAGGGGACTAATCAACCCTGTGCTCCCAATGACCGCAACACGTGGCGGAGCGACTCTTTGCTTTAAGGGGAAAATCAAAACCTGTTATTATATATGCAATGTCCTATACCTGTGTACCGTACATCAACTCATGCCTGACTTATACTTCGAACCTATTTACTTCGTCGCACGGTTGCGTAGCACCACCTTGTCCATCCTGGCTGCACCTTCAAGCTGATCTGTACAACTTCTGCCCTGATCACGACCAGACTCCTATAAAGATCTTCAACCCATCCCGATCTTCGATAAACGACCTTGAAACCACTTGAGATCTGCCCTTCAGACGCTTGTCCACTTCGTATCCAGCCCGACTTAACCGAGAACTCCCCTTGCCTTCGCATTTGCACGCCGGTTTGAAGCTGATCAGCCCCGATCACGATCGGCATAGCGATCAGCCGAGTGATCAGGCGGTGATCAGGGCGACCAGCCCTTGATCACCTCGGGAACCCTCTGATTCACCATCGCAACGACTCTATTAATCTGTTCAGCCATACTTCCGACCTTCATACCCTGTCGGGGCAACCATATAACACCGATCTCGGCTGATCAGGCCTGATCAGGCCTTGCCACGTCATCTTCGGACAAACCCATAGGTTATCATCACTCACACAACCTGTCACTCCACATGCCCGACTTCATTCCACATCTAATCTTCATTGCTCGGGCATAATCAGCCGATCAGGCCGTAACTTCGTGTCATGATCAACTTCAACCACTATACCATTCATAGATCGGCTAGACGGCTGTCCTTGACACGTCATGTCAACAGTTGCTCACCTCGTTTTACATCCACGGGAACTCCACTTAGTAATTGTGATAACGATCGTGATCGTGATCTCCATCGTTCCATCAGTGTCTGGGACTGGGCGTAATGACAGTACTTGACTGATTTCTTCACATCGTGAATACCCGTTGTCCGCAACCTTTTCATCGTAACTGTGATCAGCCTTTTCCCGCCCATCAACCGTCATATGTTGATGGGTGTTCCATCGTCACCAATCAACGGCCATGTGTGGTCCACTTCATTCTCAATATTTTCCGATCGCTTTACCACAACTGCGTAAAATTATTAGCACCGTTTCTCCTTAGCTTTATCAAGCTTTTGACCATTTACTTCAGCGTTAGGATCAGGACACCATTCATACTCAAAATGCTTAGCTGCCAGCTTCACAACGGCATCACTAATCTCCACGACGTCTACATGTAAGACAATATTTTGTCAATTAGCATACGATGAATGTTATCAAAAGCAGAAAAAAACGACGCACCTGTCGGAATGTTTATTTTGCGCAAGAAACTTGAGACCGCCCCAGTACCAAGTCCAATTTGCACTGCGCGAGTGGGCTTCTCTTCTAGATAGTGTGGTAAAGCGATCAGAAAATGTTGAGAATGAGGTGGAGCACACATGGCCGTTGATTGGTGACGATGGAACACCCATCAACGTGAGATAGTTGATGGGTGGGAAAGGCTGATCGAGCATACGACGAAAAGGTAGTGGACAACGGGTGCTCGTGATATGAAGGAACGAGTCAAGCACAGTTACTACGCCCGGTCCCGGATACTAAGGGAACAGCGAAGATCATGATCGCGATCGGAATAACGTTTATTAAGTGGAGTTCACGGGGAGGTACGACAAGATCGGCAGAGACAAGTAAAGGTACCGCAACAACGATGATGTGGCACGTCAGAAACGGTTATCGGGCCGAACTACGAACAGTGCGGATGTTGAAGGTGATTTGATACGAAGTTCCGGCCCGATCGGCCGAGCCAACCGAGTATGCCCTAAATATGGAGATCAGATGTGGGACGGAATAGGGGCATGTGGAATGGCGAGTCGTATGAGTGATGTCAAGTCAAGGCAAGTGATGATGACCGGTGGATTTGCCCAGGGATGGCGTGAGAAGTCCCGATCAGGCCCGATCAGGCCCGATCGGCTGAAATCGATGTGATACGGTTACCCCGACAGGGGATGGAGGTCAGAAGTATGGCTGAGCGGGCGAATAAAGTCGTTGTGATGGTGACCCAGAGAGTTTCCGAAGTGATCAAGGGCTGATCGCCCTGATCACTGCCCGATCATTCGGCTGATCGCTATGCCGATCATGATCGGGGCTGATCAGCCTCAAACCGGCGTCCAGAGCCGAAGGAAGGTGAAGTTCTCAGTTAAGTCGGGCCGGATATGAAGTGAACAAGCGTCAGAAGGGCAGATCTCAATTGTTTTCCAAGTTGTTTATCGAAGATCGGGATGGTTGAAGATCGTTATAGAAGTCTGGTCGTGATCAGGGCAGAAGTGGTACAGATCAGCTTGAAGGTGCAGCCAGAATGGGCAAGGTGGTGCTACGCAACCGTGCGACGAAGTGAACAGGTTCGAAGTATAAATCAGGCATGAGTTGGTGTATGGTACACTAGGTATAGGACATTGCCTACATAATAACAGGTTTTGATTTTCCCCCTAAGCAAAGAGTCGCTCCGCCACGTGTTGCGGTCATTGGGAGCACAGGGTTGACTTGTCCCCTCTTGCTCAGTTAGGTCCCGGTTAAGACGCGCTTAGACGCATTTTGGCTTACCGGAAGACCCCCGACGGGTTTGTTTTAGGTGGTCGAACCTCACCCTCAACGCACACGTGTTTGGAACACGTCATTAATATTGGAAAAGGTTTTGTGGAGATAACATTTGTGGATTACTGTGGAAGATCGTAGTTTGATTGCGTTTTCTTGGTTTCTTATTATCTCTCTCTCATTGGCTGGGCTGGTCAGACGAACTTTCCCGATCAGTGCCTAGATATTGTTTAAGTATCGCCCCAACCCGTTCTCCGGTGAAGATTTCCACCCGAGGACACCCCCGTCTCGAGAAGGTCATCCCCTCCGACCTGATCAAGATCATCCTTTTCGTCACCGAGTCCACCTAAGTGAGTGTAACCACCCCCGATCAACGGGTACACAAGGTGAGATGAAGTTGAACATAGATCGTGACGCGCATGAAGACCGGTCCGATGACCGGGAGGATCAGATCAGTCACCATAATGGTGATTCATCTGATTCTGATGCTGATCAGGATCAACGGAGTACCCCCTCCGATAGTTGGTCGTCCGGGCCAGTGGGTATCCGGATTCCACCCAAGACTTCGGTCATGGATTTGGAAATCGGCTCCACCACAATTGTGCGCGTGCCCGGATCACTTGGTGACTCAGGATATCACCGTGATTCCTTTGATGATGAAAAAGATGTGAAAATCAAAGTGGAGGAAACTTTTTCGGGTGTATTGGAGGAAGGCGTATCGCCTCCGATGCTGTCCATACCTAAAGGAAGCGATGGTCGACCTGGTCTGGTGGAGTGCCAGGTCAAAATTAAAGATGAAACAACTCCCCACATGGCCCCGATCGGGGTCGATCTGGGTTATAGTAAACTTGACTATAACCCAGGAAAGGATCGAGGTGTTAACCTTGATCCTATGCATAAGAAGAAAATGGAAAAAGACAGAAAAAACATGGGGGCGGATCATTGTGATCCACCTAAAAATATGTGAAACCTAAACCGAAGATCTTCGAGGAAGACGAAGAGAAGACCGAACCAGCTGAGAAGACCACTGTTCAAGATGTGGAACGACTGTTCTATCTTCGAGAGTTTCACAAGTTCCTAGCTACCAACCGAGTGATGAAGATCATAAAACCCAAGATCATCGGGAAGCTTGAAGGTCGGGCGACCAGGCCGGTGATCACAGGCAGTCAACTTGATCTGATCAGGAACCTCTTGGCGCAGATCGACGAAGTTGGCTTCACTACTGGTGCCTTCGACGCGAATATGCTGTTCGACCTGGATCAAGGGACGATCAGAGAAGCTATGGCAACTCTGTATGATCACCTTGCCTCGTTACTAGGGGCGAACCCAGTGGTCCAGTCGCCGATCGCAGGTCCTTCGCACCGATCTCAGTTAGTTGAATATCCTATGGATATTGAATCGATATATCAATCGTCATCACAATCTGGAGCGGACTCCACCGACTCCTCGGTTGGGATAACGCGTATGACGCTGGGCCCGAAAGGGATTAAGCAGATCGACCCCAAGATCGAGTCGCAGAGCAGGAAAAGTAAGCCTGAACCTGGTCGAGTCGGATCAGATGATAGTTTTGAAGATGCTCAAGAAGTGCCACAGAACAATCCAGCTCCCAGCACTGGTCATACCAACATACCGGAGATCCCAGAGCAAATGAGAACCATGTTCGCGACTATGATGAACCGATTTGCGAGTGAACAATATGGATTACCTCAGTACACACCTGGGCAAGGACAACCATGGCGATCAGCATCAAACATGAATCAATCCGCTGAGAAACCGGTCAAGAAACCCGTGGACGTGGATATGGAATCAGTCCGATCAGCCGGAATTGTTCGATCGATATGCCAGGTCGGTCACCAAGATCGATTTCATAGATCGCCCCCACGTAGTGATGTGGACATGGAATCAGAAGGAGAGATCAGTCAGCATTTTGATCCGGATGATCTGGACATTGAGATGCCTCGTAGGGCGAATATGGCTCCGCGCAGGCATTTGACAGTGATTCCGGAACGAACACTCGAGTGCGAATGTCGGCGATCTCGGAATTAAAAGATTTCACCGGCAAGGATATGGATGATGATCAGGCTAGAGCTTGGTTGAGTCGGACTAAATCAGCCTTTTTGAGAGACAAGACACCGGAAGGTGAAAGATGTCTGATCTTCGCTGATCTAATGAAAGGCCCGGCCAAGAACTGGCTTAAGCAGCTGAGCCGAGAAGTGCGTTTGAAGTGGCCTCGATTGTGTGAAGAATTTGAAGAGCAGTATTGCAACTCGGGGGTGTCGGTCGCGAGACAGTATTACCACATGAAGAAAAGATCCGACGAGACGCCGATCGAATACTTATATCGGCTGAATGTTGCTGGTCTACGCGCGAAAATGCGGATCAAGGACCCACGCCACCCGGATATAGCTCGCGAGCATGTCGAACACTTTATTGGCACTCTGGATAATCGTGATCTGGCTGATCAGCTAACCCTGCTCCGTATAAAGGATTCAGAGCAACTGGAACTGACTCTGAGGACGCCGCAGCGAGCCAAAAGTCGACCGCCCAAGGTCGAGGTAGGATCGAGCCGGTACCGGTCAAAACCACACCCTGATCAGGGCAAGATACCAGTGGCACGACCAGCCAGAGCAATTCGGATGATCACGAAAGAATCGGACAGTTCCGTTTCGGAAGAGGAAAGTGGTCAATCAAGTCTGAGCGCGGACGAGGAACAGTATCGTCATTTTTGTTTTACGACAGAACCAGTGTATCGCCCGAGATCATCGACTAATGGCATGGATGGACGGAAACCTGGTGGGATTCAACCTGATCAGGACCGATCTCGTAAGAAATGTGCACATTGTGGGTCGACCAGATATGGAGATCGTGATTGTTGGAAAAGAATTACGTGTGGAAAATGTGATCGTAAAGGTCACCCTTCTGATCATTGTTTTTTCGTATGCAAAACTTGTGGGAAGCTTCACGACGCCGGTGCCTGCCCTATTGAAGAATTTTTAAATCTGATGCGCAAGTGGTATTTGCCGACTAAACATGCTGGCATGCTTCCACCAGATGTCGAGAAGATGTTAAACTAGATCGCTCGCCAGGTTGGAATCTGGTTCGAGCCGAGCGATCTACGTTCTGCATTTATGCATATGTCGGTAGCGGAGATAAGTTTGAGGAAAAGAAGATAACCGACAATTCATGTTCTAATTCAAATTGCATCGATCGGTGTCCGATCTACAGTCTCAGAGTGGATGAATATTCCCGATCGGACGTGATCATGGAGTTGGATCTACTGCCCGGTGAATCCCGAGGATACTGGAAGTATCACTCTCCCGACAAGTGGTTTAAACAGGCTAAAGCTAATGGAAAGGTCAACAATGAAAAAGCCACTATTCTATTTGACTCTGGGCAGAAGTCTCGATCATCGACTCCGCCTTTGCTCGTAAGGTGGGATGTCGTATAGACAGTACCCAGAGGCAAGAATGTGTTGGGATCGGCGAGAGTTCATATATGACGGAAGGACGATCACGTGTTAAGATCACCTTGGCAGGATCCCTGGTCTACTTTTTTAACGCTTGGGTTGGCCGGTTAGCCGGTCAAGACGCGATACTGGGGATGGATTTTATGGTACCAGCCGGTATACGACTTGACCTTTCTCATGGAACCCTGACTCTGCCAGATGAGGTGCAGATTCAGTTATCCGGCCGACGACCTTTATATGGTACTCATGTACGGATGCTAAAAATGGGTCAGTACGAGAACATCGGGGTGTCCCGATCAGTCGATGTCATGATTCGGCCGAGCGATCGGCAACAGAAATTGTGGCTAACCCGTGGTGAACGATGGGTACCAACGTTCGTTAAAGGTATCGGCAGATCAAGTTACATCAGGGTTACGAATATATCCGATCAGCCGCTGATCGTTCACGAAGGCATGATCTTAGGGATGTGGTTACCCGAAGGGAAAGTACCTCGACAGATCGGGTATGTCTCAGTGGGATCACGAAGATATATTGAATGGCAGAATCTGGCTTATCAAGCCACCACAGACCTGATTAGTGACGAAGATTTAGCGGATGAAGATACCTCACCTATGGTCGAGAAGCCGGAATATTCTACGCCGACCAAGCTGCTGATCAGGAGACCGCCGATCGAAGCGATAGGGGAAAGCCGGGTCAAAAAGGTCCACAAATATTGAATATTATTAGACCCGGCTCACCGAAGACAGCGGATCCAGGGAGCGAAAATGATGGTGAGGGGTTCAGGAACGATCTTGAGAAGAAAAAGGAGGATGAATCTGCCGAAGTTATTACGGAGGAAAGTGAACCCGAAGTAGATCACCAGTTGGATGACTTACAAGGGGCGACTCAAGATGATACCGATCAGGAAAAGGCAGATCAGGTAGATGAACAAGTGTGTATACATGAAGGTGGTGATCAGTACATTGAAGGTATCGAGAAGCAGATGGCCGTTTTGCCGGAAGTATCGCCCAATATGCCAGAAGTCACCATGGAAGATCTACAGGTCGGTGATCCCGAAGTGAACACTCCCGAGCAGATCGATCAGCTAAAGAAGATCATCTGGAAAAGGCGCCACTTACTAATGGGGAAAGGTAACGCCCTACCCCCGGCCGCATTCGGGGCTGTTTGTGATATAGACGTGGGAAATGCGAGGCCGATCGCTCAGCGTTGTCGTAAAGTTGCACCTCAATACCGGGAAAAGTTATCCGATTTGATCAAGGGTTTGTTGAGTACAAAAATTATCCGACCGTCAACATCGCAGTGGGCATCACCGATCGTGATTGTGATAAAAAAAGAGCGGGGTCGATATTCGATTGTGTATCGACTATAGAATGGTGAATCGGCTCACGAAGTCGATGGTCTACCCGATGCCCCTGATCAACGATTTACTAGAAGATCTGGATAAAGTTTTTTGGTTTTGTTCGCTGGATATGGCTAGTGGTTTCTGGGTGGTTTTGATGACTGTTCGTGCTCGAGAGATCTCGGCTTTCGTTACACCTTTTGGACTTTTTGAATGGAATCGGATGCCGTTTGGATTAAAGAATGCCCCACAGATCTACCAGAGGCTGATCGACAATGCTCTCTATGGGTATTTCCAGATCAGTGCTGATCGGGAAGCCACTGATCTACATGATGTGTTTACGGAAGGTGAGCCAGACCAAGATCAGGGCCGATCAGTGTTGGGAAGGCGATCATATATAGATGACATCTTGGTCACAGCAACATCATGGGATATGCTGTGCGATAAGGTCGAACGACTCCTGAACACCTGCGAGCGCTGGAATTTATCGATCAGTGTGGTCAAGAGTTTCTGGGGTCAACCCAAGGTCGCCTATCTCGGCCATAACGTGTCGATCCAAGGTTTGGAAGCAAACCCGAAAGATCTGGCTGCTCTCAGCAACCTACCTTTCCCCGATCACTGAAGGCTATGCAGTCCTTTCTCGGATCTCTGAATTACTATAGCCGGTTTATCGAAGATTTCTCAATTTACGCCGCTATACTATATGAACTGAAGGAAGTGGATTATTATGGGCTACGAGAACGTGATCGGGTGGGAAGATCACTAAGTGAGGCTGATCGCGAAACCGAAGTTACTGAAACGGATTTCAAGACTGGATCACTGATCGATCGAACTGCGCCAGGCATATGAAGCGAGCTATGGTAGCCTTTGTGGTAAAGTGACTTATGAATTAATGTGAAGTACTTTCCAGAGGGCGCATTCTGATTGGCAGAAATATGGACCAAGGGCGTGGGCGCCGGATAGCCGCCGCCGAGCATACCTACAAGCGGCCGGCTGTCGCCCGGCCTGGAATCACGCCGGACAACCGTGACAGAAGGCGTGGATAGTTGGGCTAGCAGGCTAAGCGGACGGGACGACCGCGGATGGAGGACGGCCAAGGTGCGGATGGCAGACGGCCGAGGGGCGGATTGGTGGCGAATTGGTTGGAAGGTATGAGCAAAAAGGGCCTGAAGGAAGATGGGTGTTCTAGTGGATGAAGGAGGCACCCGGATCGGATGAGAAGCTGCCATGGATGAGCTAGCGCCTACGGCCAAGGGGCTCGGATGGATGGCCATCCGGCCGAGCCGGACTGGTA
>MIQA02005480.1:0-11865 GCA_001887855.2 Sclerospora graminicola | reverse complement strand
GCCGGGCTATTTGGGGTAGGTTACACAAAAGGGAGTATTGGATATAGGGATAAATCAGTATACGTTTCGCTTTCTTAGACACAAGTCGCTTTAATTGGTTCACAGCGGAGGGCTAACAAGGTCCCTTCTTGCTGCTATTGGTTTGCCCGGGGAAGGTTAAAGTAACCCACCGGAAGTCCCCTGACTGGGAGTCGCGGCGACTCGTACACTCACCTCAAGTCGCCCGTGTTTTGAACACGGTTATATTAAGTATTGGGAAAGTGTGGTAACGTTTTGGCCTACTGTGGAAGATTGCGGAGTTACATTTGGATTCCCCTTTACGTACACGTTTGGATTTACCCCTTTATTTCATTGGTTTAGCTGGCCGATCGACTATTCTCGGTCCAGCCCTCTCAGTATACAAACTTCAAGTATATTGCCAATCGAGCTCCCTGGTGAAGATTTCCGCCCAGGAGCTACCCCTAGTCCTGGCCCTCGTCTCCTTATTCGACGGACTTTACACTTTTCGCTCTAGGGTCTATCAAGAGAGCGCAACCACCAGTGCTGACGGGTACACAAGGTGAGCTTTTCGAACATGGATCATCCGAGTCGTCACGACCAAGGTGATGGAAGTGACCGATCTAGCCGCCCGGATGCCGGATCGGATCGCGACTCGGATGGACGGAGTACCCCCTCCGACAGTCAGTCATCTGGCCCCCCCGTGGGTGTTCGCATCTCAGAAAGAATTTCTGAGAGCGACTACACCACAATGGTGCGCGTGCCCGGATCTCTTGGCGACCCTGGATATCACCGCGAGTCCCTAGTGGGCGAAAGACCTAAACCTGTCAAATTTGTTGAAGATGTTGTGCTGGGTGCATTGGGGGAAGGCATATCGCCCCCAATGCTGCTGAAGATGGAAGGATGCGACGGTCGACTCGGATTGGGGGAGTTCGAGGTCTACATTAAAGAAGAAGTTACCCCCCTAGAGGCTCCGGCTGGGCCGGATTACGGTACTGTGCCGGATTACGGTACTGGACCTAATTACGGTACTACTCACTGTAGTACCGGCCGCTATGCCCCAGCTGGAGCAGGATCGGATTATGGTGCAAGCCACCATAGTTCGAGGAAGGATCATGGTTTCAACCATGATCCAAACAAACAAATGCATTTTATGGATATCAAAGAAGAAAAAAATAAGAAAGAAAAATCGGAAGTCGGATACGACCGGAGTGGAAAGCTGGCCGGATCAGGATCAAGTCATGCTCCGGGCCACCTACCTTTAAAAAGACCGGATTGGCAGGAATAGGATTATCCAACCCACAAAATAGGCCGCGTTTCGAAGAAGAAGAAGAAAAGTTGGACGGCCTATCACAGAAGGTTACGGATACCGATCTCGAGCGTGTCCGCCGTCTTCACGAGTTGGGGCAGTTCTTGCGGATGGATAAGGTGCTGAAGATAATACGGCCGAAAATCCTAGGCGGATTAAAAGGTCCCGTCTCTCCCCCAGTCCTCTCACAAGGCCACGTGTCCCTTATTAGAGGACTATTCGATCAACTCAAACAAGCCGGCATTAACACCGGCGTGTTCGATCCGAACGAGCTTTTCGATCTGTAGGTAGACAAGTTGAAGGAGGCATCCAGCGCACTGCACGACCGCTTGGTACCGTTAGTGGGCTGTTCTTCGTCAAAGAAGATGACAGCGACAACCGGAGTGGCGCCGTCCTCGTCGCGGCAGCAAGCAGACCGGCCGGAATACACTCGGGTTCTTCTCAGTACGAGTCTGCCCCCTCAGAAGAGGATTCAACCGTCTCATCGGTAGGTATTACCCGTATGACGTTTGGCCCAAGGGGAGCAGCGCGTGTGGCGACGGCCATGAGATTTGGAGGATATAAAGATCCGGATACGCCCGAGCAGAAGAAAGCCAGTCAGTACAGCGTATAGACCCAGAGCCGAAGGATGAAGACGCGGACGGGCGGATTAAGAAGGAATGTCGATCTGGCAGCCCAGCCGCCCCCCAAGTCGCCCCGCGAGCAGACCCCCAGGCGATCCCTCAAGTGCCGGATCACCTGCATAACATGTTTTCAGCAATGATGGAGCGATACTTGGATGAGCAGCGTCGGCCGGGAGCCAGCCGCGGCAGTCCGGGGTCACCGGACCAGCCGTCTCGTCGTGGGAGTCGGGTGCCCGAGCAAGTTCAGTACTATGCGGGGGAGTCGAGTGACGAAGACATGGAGTCGGTGCAGTCCAAGCAGAGTGAACGCCATGCCGCCCCGCCGAGCCGCCAGACAGGTCGCCGAACCGGACGGCCGCCAACTAATCGGAAGATGTCTCTTAGCGACACGGATATGGAATCCGTCAAGTCGGCCAAGTACCATTACGATATGGATAACCTGGACCTGGGGATGGATCGCCGAGCCAACGTGGCCTCAGCCCAAGCGTTTGATCCGGACTCAGGGGCGATTACAAGGGTGCGAATGTCGGCCACGTCCGAGTTGAAGGATTTCACTGGACGAGACATGGACGATGACCAAGCCCGAGGATGGCTGAGTAAGACGAAGTCGACATTTCTTAGAGACCGGACGCAGGACTATGAGAGGTGCCTGATCTTCAGAGACTTGATGAAGGGTCCGGCTAAAACCTGGATCCAACAGCTCAGCCGGGAAGTCCGAGATAATTGGAAGGAATTGGTTGAAGCGTTCGGAGAGCAATATTTTGGATCTGGAATGTCGGGGGCGCGCCAATATTTCCACACCAAGAAGCGGGCAGACGAGACCCCTCTGGAATACCTCCATCGTCTAAATGTCGCTGGCATGAGGGCGAACTTACCGGTTAAAGAAGATGCCAGCCGGTCGGAAGTCTCCCGGGAACATGTGGAACACTTTATCAGCACGTTGGATGATCGGGAGCTGGCGGACCAGCTGGCGATACTGCGATTGAAGAATACCACGGAGCTGGAATTGACGCTGCGCACTTATCAAAGAGCGAAGAAGCAAGGCCCCAAGGCAGCAGTTGGAGCAGGCAGGTTCAAGTCACGTTTTAACCCGGATCAAGGAAGCCGGCCGCCATCCACCAGGACGGCCGAGCCATCCGCATGGTGGCCCGAGAGTCGGATGCTCCAGTGGGAGAGGAGTACCGGGGCCGGGGCGAGCTGGGAGGAGCGTACGTTCCTGTTCTCGGCGGAAGCAGTCACCATCCTGGCTCCAGCCTCAGCCGGACCGGCGACGGCGGCCCGCGTCAATATCCTAGAAGGGGTCCGGTACTCTGGTTTAGCCACCATTGGAGTCTGGTCCTCTTCCACTACATCCTCTTCGCTGACCGAATCGGTAGTTGCCTGAAAGTCCAGGTTTTGCCACTGGATATAGCGTCTTGAGCCAATAGTGACATAACCCGGCCGGCGGGGCATCTTGCTCTCGGCCAGCCACATTCCAATGATCACATCTTCATGCAAGGTGAGGGGCATTTCCGAGATGTTGGTCACGCTTATTGAGTTGACATGACCATCGCCTTTTACAAACGAGGGTACCCAGCACTCGCCCCTTGTCAGCCATAACTTACGCCGCCTGTCGTGTGGTCGTACCATTACTTCCACCGCTTTTCCCACTGGCACCGTTACAAACTGACCTAACTTGAGGAACTGGACGTGGGCACCATATAAAGGCCGCCGGCCGGCCAGCTGGATCTGCACCTCATCCGGCAACGTCAATGTTCCCTGCGATAAATCCAATCGTATGCTGGCTGGGACCATAAAGTCCATCCCCAGAATTGCATCCTGCCCAGCCAGCTTGCCTACCCAGGCGGTAAAGTAATACACCAAAGACCCAGCCAACGTAATCTTAACTCTTGTCCTTCCTTGGGTCATGTATGAACTTTCTCCAATGCCGATACACTCCTGCCGCTTCGTCTCGTCTATTTCACACCCCACCTTACGAGCAAAGGTGGTGTCAACGATAGACACTTCTGCGCCAGAGTCAAACAGCATGGTAGCCTTCTGGTTATTGATTTTGCCATCCGCCTTGGCTTGCTTGAACCACTTATCCGGTGAATGGTATTTCCAATAACCTCGCGACTCGCCGGGTAACAGATTCAATTCCATAAGCACTTCAGACCGAGAATATTCGTCCGTCCGTATACTGCTCACCAGGAAGGGGTCAGCCGTGCTGCCCGGGGACCGGATGACGTAATCGTCAAACTTACATGTATTGTCGGTTACGCTTTGCTTTGCTTCTTGATTATCCTCCTTACCGACATATGCATAGATACGAACACTAGACCGCCCGGCTCGAACCAGATTCCAACCTGGCGAGCGATCTAGTTTAACATCTTTTCCACCCCGGGCGGCAACATTCCAGCATGCTTGGTCGGGACGTACCACTTCTTCATCTGGTTGTAGAATTCTTCGATAGGGCACAGTCCAGCCTCGTGCACTTCCCCGCAAGTCTTGCAGGTGAACAAACAGTGTTCCGCCGGATGTCCTTTCCTTTCGCACTTCTTGCAGGTCAGCCGCTTCCAACAGCTTCGGTCGTCATGCTTGATGGACCCACAAGGAGTACATTTACGTTTGGGGTAATCCTGGGCAGTTCGAGCCGGAAAACCCTTCGGCTGTGGTCTATATCGTCTCGACCAAAAGACCAGATCAAAATCTTAGCTCATATGGATTAGTTGAACGGATGGTTATGATCAGGAAGGTTCCGGGAAAGGCAAAGTGACAGTTTAATTAACCATGTTGGGATGATCAGGAAAAGTGATGTGAGATTCCGGAAAATCCAGCGAGAAAAAGCGGGCTTGAACAAGATCAAATCTGATAGAAATCACCTATTAACTGATTTGGGTCTATGTGACAGATACGATCTGCAAGTTCCAGACAAATCAGACCGATCGGCATGATTGCTGATCAAGCTAGATTAAACGATTTCGTACACGTAGTAGCGTCAAATTTGATCATGTTATATGGGCAGATCTGCTGAAGGCAATATCGATCCATCATGTGACAGAATTATAGGATATGAATTTTGGTAGGTCATCTGATTTGGTGTGGTGTACATAATGGTATTAGATTCTAGGTTCAACTTCATCTCTTCGGATTGAAAATACGCAAAAAGTTTCTTTTTGGTACATATTATTTAAGTCAAACTCACTGATTGGCCCATTCTGACTGGCCAAGTCTCCACATAAATCTTAGCCGATTGCTGAACTGGTTTTGCCCACCCCGCTGAAGACGGACGAACGACAAGATCAGGACAAAAGATAAGGCAGAGTCACATTTGCAGTCACTTCCGATGCCGGACGGTTCGATGAAAAAGATGATACCGGATCGACCGATCCGGTCGACCAGTATTCGGAAATAGCCGGAGGCGGATCTACCGATCCGGCCGACCCGGATCCGGAATTAGCCGAAGCTGACCAAGTCTGCATTCATGAAGGGGGCGAGCTATATTTTGAAGGCATGGAGGATCAGATGGCGGTGCTACCTGAGGTAACCCCCTGCCCACTGGCGGTTACTATTGACGATTTACAAGTGGGAGACCCGGATGTGAACACCCCGGATGAGATCAGCAGGCTGAAGGATATCATATGGAAAAGAAAGCATCTGCTGATCGTCTCAGGAAACGCACTGCCTCCAGCCGCCCATGGGGCGGTATGCGACGTTGTTGGAAACGCCAAGCCGGTTGCACAAAGATGCCGGAGAGTCGCTCCCCAGTACCGGGAAAAGCTGTCGGAACTTATCAAGGGATTGCTGGCCACCAAGATAATTCAGCCGTCCACCTCGCCATGGGCTTCGCCCATTGTAATTATTATTAAGAAGAATGGGGTGGATATAAGGTTGTGCATCGACTACCGGCTGGTGAACCGGCTGACTAAGCTAATGGTTTACCCGATGCCGTTGATAAACGACTTGCTGGAGGATCTGAATAAAGTTTTGTGGTATTGCTCGTTGGACATGGCTAGAGGATTCTGGGTGGTCTCCATGACAGATCGTGCACGGGAAATCTCTGCGTTTGTAACGCCCTTCGGGTTGTTCGAGTGGAACCGGATGCCGTTCGGCCTAAAGAATGCTTTGCAGATTTACCAACGGCTGATAGATAACGCGTTGTATGGGCACTTCAAGATCAAGGCGGATCAAGATCCTGCTCTGGTCGGTGACGTGTTCGCCGAAGGTGACCCAGACCCCGACCAAAAACCTTCAGTTTTGGGGCGGCGGTCTTACATTGACGATATTCTTGTGACGGCCACTTCTTGGGATTTACTGTGTGACAAAGTGGAAAAGTTGATGATTACGTGTGAAAAGTGGAATCTTTCGATTAGTGTGGTTAAGAGTTTCGGGGGAAAGACTAAGGTGACCTATTTGGGCCATCAGGTTTCGATTGCCGGATTGGAAGCTAATCCGAAAGATTTGGAGTCCTTGAGTAATCTTCTTTTCCCGCGATCCCTAAAGGCTATGCAATCCTTTTTGGGCAGCCTGAATTATTATAGTCGGTTCATTGAGGATTTCGCAGTCTATGCGGCGGTTTTGTATGAATTACTGGAGGTGGATTACCACAAGCTGAGAGAGCAGGATAGGCAAGGAGAAGTGCAAACCGAGCCAGCGATATCGGCCAATGATATGCCGCCCGGGTCAACTATTTCGGCCAATGTGATGCCGCCTTTATCTACCCAGACAGGCAGCCGGCTGCCAAATTCCTGGGCGGCCGGTCCGGATGATCACATGACCCGGGCGATGGTATCATTTGGCATGTTGAAAGCAAAGATGGGGACCACTTCAATCCCGAAGCATTTTGATGTTAATAAGGTTCCTGTGGTCATCATCTATGCTAACAAGTGGGCTATCTCAGCTGCCCTTGTGCAGGATCATGACGGAGTGTATTGTCCTGTGACGTTCACCCGCCGGACTCTGAAGGCTAATGAAGTTTACTATGGGCTAGTGGATAAAGAAGTTTTGGCCTTATTACGGATCCTGGATGTGTGCTATACTATGCTGGTGTCTCGGTCTATCAAGGTGCTTTAAAGACGATCGACCCTGTCATGGCTTCTGACGGCAAATGGAATTGACGGTCGGCTGGGTAGATTGGCTGATCTGCTATCTCAGTGGTCTATTGTAGTAATCAAGTGTACTAAAGGAGAAGAGGACATACTGGGCACGTTAGCGGTCAGCATTACCCCAAGGGCAGAAGTGGAAGAAGCGCTAATAGCCATAGCGCCTCGGAAACAGCCGCGACAATCATTCATATTACCACCGCCAACAGTGGGACCCACGGTAGAACGAATGGTTCTGAGTTTTGACGGGTCGGCAAGTGTAAAAAAGGGAGTGGGTGCCTATAGTGCTATCTTGTGGAAGTTGCACGAGTGGAAAGTGGTCGCTACGGCTTCAGATTTCACTCTTGGCATAACAGTGAACGAAGCGGAGTACAGAGGGCTTTTATTTTGCCTAGATCTGCTGGCTGGCCGGACACAGGGGCGGATCATCATATGTGGTGATTCCAATCTGGTGATCCGGCAAATCACAGGAGAGATAGGTTGTAAGGCGCCCTGGCTGGGACTGTTGAATTATCGGGTCATTTCCGCCCTGCGGAAATGGCGGGAACATGAACTGTTACATGTCAAACGAGAGTGGAACAACAGCGCAGACAATCTGGCTACATTGGCCATGCGTGATCAGGTCGGCCTCACCGTCTCGGATCCAGGTTTGTTAGACGGATTGGCAGAAAGGAACAAGCTGTCAGAGATAATCGGACAGGCCGCCAGGTGCGAGGACCATCCATTCGGATCCAACCGTTCCGTAGAAGAAGAGTATGACGGCCAGAACTTGGAGCAAGGCACTCAGACCCGACCGGATCAAGAGATACCCTGTGGCAACAAGAGATCCCGCTAGGCAGACCCACAAGTCGATCGGGCGTGATTAACCGGGGTTAATAGTCGAAGCGAAGGATGGAGTGGGGATGAAAGAAGCATGGATGGATATATTGAAAAGAAAACAAAGGAGAAGAAGGAACAAAAAGAGTCAGGCTACCCATCGCTAAGGACCAGTATACTTGTTGCGGAGTCGAGCCACTTGAGTCCAGGATGGTCGGAGGGTCGTTTGCGGTATTGATTGTGCCAATGATCTTGTCGGTCAATGGCTTCCAGAGATTCGGAAAGAGAGGTAGTCTGATCCCGCGCACCTAGGCCTGGGTACCACGTTCCGCCCTCCGCTGCACCTCCACACCTTCGTGTTGACAGATGGAGTATAAAAGGGGAGAGAAACAGGTCCAGGCCACAAACACCATCCCGGATGCCTTCCATGACAAACGCACATAAACGGACCCATGCTTCGGAAGCTCGTCCCCGTCGATTCTTCCGGGCGGCGGAATATGCTCGGAGAAATATGTCCTCTCGCTTATCTTCTGCAGAGATGTACAGAAAATGGGGGGATTCCCAGATGGACTGGACATGGGTCACAGCGAAGTTTTGGAACCTCGCTCTGAATTCAGTAAACCATGGGCCGGACAGAAGACCCGTATCCGGTATCTCAGTGGCCACGATTCCCCAAAGCTCGGTTTCCATAAGTTTGTCAACAGGACCCGACCTCATCAGGTCGGGGCACCAAGCGCCTGTTAGAGGCAACTTGCGTGACTGAGAAAATATCCAAGAGGTGGGCGGGACAAAGTGTGAGCGAGTTGAGAACTGGAACAGCCAGACTTAGGTTTTTCAGCTGCTCGACCGGCCAAGACAGGATATCGGACTGATCCGCCTCGCTGGGAAGTGTCCGTCAGGCAACCACAAAAGTGGAAAATTGGGGAAAGGGGCGCAGGGGCTAGAGTGCTCCGCCGGATCTTGGGTTCGGCTGCCGGGCGGCCGGATCGACGTTCGAGACGAGATCCCGCCGGAGCTTGTCGCCTGGTTTTGGCCGAAGTCTTGGAGGAAGGTTCTCTCAGATCGTTCAGGTCGAGAGTCAACCACTGGTCGGGGATGTCATCCTCGTTCTCCTCCACCTTCTCCTCTGTCACATATTACCCCTTCTTCGTTCTTTTCTGTTTCACTCTCCCATTTTCCGTCTCAGCCGTACTGTTGGAGGCTAGGTAATGGGTGACCCGGGAGGTCGAGGTGATGACAGTGCCGGAAGGCAAAGAGGAATCAGTCGGCTCACAATCTCCGGAGCCAAAACCAGTAGGCGGCTGAGTCTGCAAATCGATAACCTGATTGGGATCCGGATGAGCCACCTTTTGGCCACCAGAATTCGAGAGGCGACGACGGGTGTCTGCGCAAGAGCGGGACAACGCAGCAAACATCTGCTGATCGTCGTAATTCTCATCATCATCGTCATCATCGTATATGTACCTAGGGGAGGGCGGATCCGAACCCGCGGGTGAACCAGACGGGGAGCCAATCTTGGAACCGGATGGCGAAGTAGCTGCAGAGCCGGATGGCGAGGAATCCCCTGGACCGGATGGCGGGGCATTTTCCGAGCCGGATGGCGAGTCAGACGACGAGCCAGGCGTGAGACCAGTTTTCTCCGGTGAAACAAGTGGAGATGCGGCGGCGGCCCCCATTGCAAACAAACTATCATTGCTGTCCGACTCAAGCTCCCGTTCGCTATCAGAATTGACCAAATAACATTGGTGCAGGAGGAAAAGGATTCACTCTTTTTTTACCGTTTTGGAGGGGCTGAAGGCGGATCTGAACCGGCCAGGGATGGATTAGAGCTGACCGGCCGCTTTCCAGTTTCTGATCCCGTCGATGCGGACGAGAGATCCGAACTAGCCAGGGGTGGTTCAGGGCTGTCCCGAAGTCCCCCAGGTCCCGATTCCGCTGAAGCAGATGCCTGGGACGGTTTATGCGGGAAGGTTTTCCATTGATCTACCATTCACAGGAGGGCCAAGATGGCCTCTCGCGCACACAAAGGAGTCTGTACGATGGGAGCGGTCTGAGTCTGAGTCGCCTCAAGCCGGTCTTGCAGTTTGCATAGCAGGGACCGGAACCGATCATCTTTATCCAGCAGGGCGGCACAAACACGGTCGGCCCGGATCAGCTCATTATGAGCGTCATGATATCTTCTCTGGACCTGGTAAAGCTCGGATCGCAGCTCTTGTTGCCTTGAGGAAGCTTCTTGCAACTGTTGCTCCAGAGAAAAAATGTGGCGGAGAGCTTGAGCATGGGACTCTCGCAGGTGGTCTCGGTCATTCCGCGTGGCGTCTAATTCATGGGACACCTGGCAGTATCGGCCACGAAGATGTGATAACTCTTGGGATGCGTCGGAAATCTCGGTGGACTGTTTTTTTAGCTGTTCCAACTATTGGACTGCGGAGTGATAAGGGCATGGAAACTGTAAGCGACAGGGTTACAACATAAGAAGGGGAAAAGCACTTACGTTGAAGTTTTGAGCGGTGAACCAACTCCTGGTTGGCAGCCCGGGGGGGGGGGGTTCACGACGTCTGACAGCGTGCGGGGACAATTTCTCTCTTCCGTCAGGCTAGCGAGTTGGCCCTCGAGATCGGTCACCTGCTGTAGAAGGTCACTCGATCCCGAGGAGGATTTTCGGGCGATACCTTCATCAGCCCGGCGGCTGGTGGAAGTGAGCTGCTGGACCAGATCAGTTTGGATGTGTTCCAAGCTATCCACTTGAGCGTCTAACACCTCCATCCTTTTCTCCATCCCCGCCACTTCGGAGGTGGGGGCGGATCGTGCAGCGGCCTGTTGTAGGGCGTCAGTAAGCTGGCCTACAATAGCCCTGAGGCGGGTTATTTCATCCACTGCTTCCTGGCGGCTACGCCTCAGCTCAGAGATTCTGGGCTCCGTGCGATCCAGCATTGCGCAAAGTGTCACGCATCTCTGCGACAGAACTTTGGAGTCGGCCTGACAGGATCGGAGCTCTGCCTGAAGGGAAGAGACGGTGGCCCTCAATATGTCCCGGTCACCGCAAGCCTAACCGTGAATGCGGAGCGCCGTGTCAATGTCAGCTGGGGACAGCACCAGATCGGGAATACGGGATGAATCCGGCGGCTCTGCGATTTCCACCCCGCTGGCAGGCGAGTCATCATCCTCCAGAGTAACTCGGCATATGTTATCCTCGTCGACTTGCAGGACTGAAAATATATCAAGATTAGGTCAGCATCTACGGTTGAGTCCTCAAGCCGGTCGGAAGACCGGGTTCAAGAAAATTGCCATAAATCGGGCAGATGACGTACCAAAGCGGGGCATGGGTAAGAAGGATCAAAAAGACTTGTGTCAGGTGAGGTCGTGCATCAACCGTTGTTTGGCTGTGACAAGACTCAGGGGCGGCTGTGGTGAAGTGACTTGTGAATTAATTAACGGGAAGGTATGAAATACGTTCCCGAGGGCGCCTTCTGATTGGCGGAAAATGCGGACCAAGGGCGTAGATGCCGGATGGCAGTCGCCGAGCGTATCTACCAGCGGCAGGACGGTGCCAGGCATGGAATCGAGCCAGATGGGTGTGGTCGAGATGTTGGTAGTGGGGCTAGCGGCGGATGGGCCGTCCGGTCAGGTGAACCGGATGACCTCAGACAGTGGACGACCGAAGGGCAGATTGTTCGGAAGGTGTATGGGCGAAGGGTCCTGAAGAAGGTTGAGTTTCTTAGAGGACGGATGAGGCGCCAGGGTCGGACGTGGAGCTGCCAAGGAAGTGCTAACGCCAGCGGTCAAGTGAGCTTAGATGGATGGCCATCCGGCCGATCCGGCTGGGTTTGGTGTACCGGCTGGGTTGGGTACCGCTGGGTTTGGTGTACCGGCTGGGTTGGTACCAGCTGGGTTTGGTGTACCGGCTGGGTTGGTACCTGCTGGGTTGGGTGTACCGGCTAGGTTGGTACCAGCTGGGTTTGGTGTACCAGCTGGGCCGGTACACAAAAGAGCATCCGATCGGAGTTAACCGGGCCACTTCAGGTAAGACACATAACTA